>SRPZ01000302.1:0-34635 GCA_018360255.1 Claviceps maximensis
ATATAATAGCTATTAGCCTAGCTTAATAGCTATATATAATAACTTTTATAGAATTAAATTCTAACTATATTTTTAGGTATAATTAAAAGAGTTATATATTATAAAATTAGAAAGTAAATATAAGTAAAAAAGGCTACTTATATTAGCTAACCTAGCTACTCTATAACTAGCTTTAAGGCTACTTTATAAAATAATTAGGGATTTATAAAAAGTCTTATAATTAGATTCTTAGTTACTAAAATTAGGGCTTTTAAATAGTATATTTAAATTATTTTAAATTTTTTAAGTAGTATATAGTATTTTAAAAAAGAAACTAAAAAATATATATATTAGTATTTTATTTATATAGCTATAAGTTTATTTTTTTATTTTTTTATATAAATAAATTATATAAAAAATAAAAAGTAGCTTATAAGCCCCCTTTTATAACTTAAATTTACTAATAAAGTTAGTAAGTATATAAGAGAAAAAAGGAGATTTCCTCTTATAAGTACCCTAACTATAATAAACTATTAAAATAGCTTATAGCTACCTATAGCTATAAACTAGTACTAAATTTTATATTTTTATAGTTTTATTACAAAATTTAGAATATGTTTTCTATATTATAAGTTATATAAAAGCTTCTATCTAAATTTATAAATAGTAAGTAACTATAGCTACTATATATATATCTTAGCAAAGCTAAGCGTAGGGCGTATAGGAATAATAGTAGACCTGCTGCCTCTAAGCCCACTACCCTTAGAAGTAGACCGCTATTTATAATCCCTAGTTTTAATAATAATTAACTTTACTAATAATAATATATAAAAGGTATTTAGCTTATTACCTATAGACTATAAAATAATTAACTTACTACCCCTAAAAGTATTATATCTTACTATATTACTATTATTAATCCCCCTTTCTCTTTATTTTATCTCTATATTTCTTTAGCTATTAAAAGTATAATATAGTAGTAATAATATTATATTAGGGCTAGTAACCTTAGTAAATTAAGTACAGAATAACTTAATTATAGCTATTAAAATAATATTATACTCTATATATACTTTATTATATACTAGCTACTATTTACTTACTTACTAATACTATACTATATAAATAACTAAGAGTTTATTAAGTAATAAAGGTCTTACCCTACTCTTTCCTCCTTAAAGCTAGTACTTTATACCTAAGTAATTTATAAGCAAGATATTTATAATAAATAATAATAATATTACTATAGCTACTTTAAGTAATAATAACTTAGAATTTCAATTTAAAGGTTTTAAATAAAATATTACTACCTTTTAAAGTTTTTTTTTATTACTTTATACTAAATATTTATTTATTATATACTTAATATTTTAATATAGCTTTAAAGTAATAACTAAGTAAAATTATAAAAATAAAGAATAATATTTAAATTAAGTAAAGCTAGAAAGCCTATATATTAAGAGAATAGAATTATATAGAGTAAACTAGTATTTAAGATCTTATTACCTAGAAGTAGCTTTATTATCGTATTATATATTTCTTTATTATAACTTATAAGCTACTAGTACTATTATATCTTTAAAATTTTCTAAGGGTTTCTATATAGATTATATATAACTTTTTTATTACATAAGTATATTATAATAGCGCCCTTAGCTATATATATTCTTTATAGTAAAAATCTCCTTAACTTAGAACTTTTATAAGTTTAGGTTAGTATTCTTAATACTTATAAATAAGCCTAGCTAAAAGTCTTTAAGTATTTATAATAGTAAGAGGTTTATAGCTATATATTTAAGTAAGTTAATATAAAATACTAAGTAAATACTATAAAGTATATTAAAATAAACTATAAGTAGTAAAGAGGTAGTAATAACTTAGTACTTAGCTATAACTTAGTTAAGCTTCTAGCTAGAATAATTTATCTTAATATTATATAAACTAAGCTAAACTATATTCTTAATATAAAATTATTCTATAAAGTAATAAAACTAATTAATAATATTTTACTACTATTACTAAGTAAAATTAATTATAGCTTAAGTTAGTGCTATATCTTTATAAAGATATTTTAAAAAAATAGAGGCCTTATTATAGACTAGCCTAGAGGCTACTACAGTCTAGTGTTAATAGTAGTAATATTATTCTTATAGAAAAAGAAAAAGCTAAAAGAGTATTACTTCCTACTCTTTTAAGAAGGGTAAAGGCTAAAGGGCTAGCCCTTCTTATATAATAGCGCTAGCATTAGGCTATTATTTTACCTAGCTATATTACTATATTACCTCTCTTCTAAATTCTAAGGATTTAAGCTTTTAGCTTAAATTTATTATATAGTCTCTCTCTTTAAGGCCCTTTTTAAAGCCTAAAACTACTAGTAATTTATTATTAGCTTACTAGCTTACTAATAGTATAGCCTTACCCTAATTATTATATACTTAAATAAAACCCTTATTAATATATAACTCTCTTAATAAAGCCCCCCCCCTCTCCCTTACTTTCTAAGTTACTTAACCTTAGTATAGTAGTATTACTAGCTAACTATTAATAAAGCTTACTATATTACTAGCTATAGGTAACCTAAGCTATAAAAAGGGTATATTACTAATTATAATATTATAAAATAAATAAAAAGAGTAAAATAAACACTAAAAAAGAGTAAAAATGCTAAAAAAGAAGACCTTTATAGAAAATATTAGTAGAATTAATACTAATTAAGTATATAAAAGTAATTTACTACTAATTAAGGCAAAGAAAAATAAATAAAAAAATACTAAATATTTAAAAATAATATAAACTAAGATTTAATAAGGATTATTTATATAATATTCTTAATTACTCCCCCCCCTTACTTAGAAATATTTCTAAGTATAAAAGATTTATTTTTTCTCCCCTTTTTTTTATCTTTAATTCTCTATTATTATATATCCTTAGTCTCCATTTATTTTCTAATAATTTCCCTCCTTTTTTTCTACTCTTTTACTATAACTTTACTATTAAACTATTATTACTTTTCTTTTATTTTATCTTTTCTTTCTCTCTTTTATTAATATAAATTTATTAAAGCTATTAAGTAAGCTTCCCCCCCCCTTATTTTATATTATAATATACCTTAGGTAGGTATATATATATTAAAGACTTTAATAATAATAACTTAAATAAAAAGAATAATACTATTTTAGTATATTTACTATATATACTTAATACTATATAGAAAGGTAAGTATTTTTATAAATATAGCTAAGGCTATATCTATAAGCTATACTAGCTAAGTAAGAGAACGTATATTTAGGTACTATTTCTCTTTACTTAATATTGAAAACTATATTAATTATAATAGTAGTTAAATACTTTTATTATTACTAGTTAAGCTCTTTAGAAATTTAAGTTAAAGCTAGTTACTAGTACTTTTACTTAATAATTAATATTATAACCTAGCTATAATACTATTACTATTTACTTTAAAAAGTAGCTAATTACTATACTATTTATTTCCTTATCTCTAACTATACCTAATATAGTTAAGTTTATAGTAGCTAATATTAAATATACTCTTTACTTTCTATATTATAAATATATTTAATCTTTCTTAAGAAGTAATACTAAGCTATTACTTATAAATATTATAAGTATTTAGTCTTTTATATAGCTTATTACTAAGTTTATACTAATTATTATTATTATTATATAGACTTTATAGCTATTTATAGTATTACTATTATTTAGTTTTAAAGTAAGCCTTTATAATATAATTAATTTAATATTATCTTTATATTTTAACTTTAAGTCTTTAGCTATATACCTACCTTAATAGTTTAAAATCCCTACCTCTCTTTCCTTATACTCTTAGCTTTTAGTATTATTAAGTAGCTCTATATATTCTTTACTTATTTTTAATTTCTTTAGTATAAAAATACTATATTTTATTTTTTTTAATATAATTACTCTAATAAATATAGCTAACTTATTTTTTATAGGTATAGTAGTTCTTAATAATCTCTTTATTTAGGAAAATACCCCTAGCTATTTACTCTATACTAATATTAACTTAGCTATTACTATAGTATAAAGGGTAATATAAAGTAACTATTAAAAGTATTAATATTAGAAATATATTAATTAAAATCTCTACTATTTTTCCTAAAAGAATATATTAATAATAAATAAGCCTAGCTATATTAACTTTATTATTAAGCTACTAGCTTTTATTAACTATAGTATAAATACCCTCTTTTTTAGTTATTTTTAGTATTATACTAATATACCTTACTTACTTTTATATATATAAAGTCCTTTATATTATTTAAGCCTATTATTTTTTTATTATTATTAAAAGAACTAATACTAATAAGGCTTCTATTATAATTAACCTTATTACTAATAGTATTAAAAAGGCACTAAACCTATTATTTATAAATTATAAAATAGTTAATTTATTACTTCTAAAGAAAATGCCTTTTTTTACTTTATTATTACTAACTACCCCTATCTTTTACTTTAACTTAGTATTTCTTTTATTATTAAGTAAGTAATATAATATTAATAGTATTATACTAAAATAAATAAGTTAGTTAAATTATATAAAAAATAACTAAATTATAGCTATTAAAATAATACTTTATTTTATATATATTCTATTATATACTAGCTATTACCTACCTATTTATTAATATTATTTTAATTAAATAGCTAGTAATTTCTTATTTCTTTCCCTTTAAAACTAATATATTTTACCTAGATAATATATAAGTAAAATATTTAATATAAATAATAATAATACTATTATTGCTACTTTAAATAATATTAATATAAGGGTATAGTTTAGTAATTTCAACTAAAATAATACTACCTTTTAAAGCCTTTTTCTTATTATTTCTTATTAAATCCCTACTTAATATATACTTAAAGCTATTATATAAATTTAAAGTAATAACTAAGTAAGAATTATATAGTAAAAGAATAATATTAGAATTATATAGAGTTAAAAAGCCTATATATTAATAAAATAGAATTATATAGAGTAAGCTAGTATTTTAAATATAATTACTTAAAAGTAGCTTTATTATAGTATTAAGTATTTTTTTATTATAACTTATATACTACTAGTATTATTATACTATTAAAATTCTTTAAGGGCTTTTATATAAATTATATATAACCCTTTTAGTATACTAATATATTATAATATTACTCTTAGCTATATATATTCTTTATAGCTAGAATTTTCTTAACCTAAAACTTTTATAAGTTTAGGTTATTATTCTTTATATCTATAAATAAGCTAGGTTAAGAGTTCTAAAGTATTTATAAAGGTAAGGGGTTTATAGCTATATATTTAAGTAAGTTAATATAAAATATAGAATAAATACTATAAGATATATTAAGCTAAACTATAAGTAATAAGGGAATAATAATAACTTAATACTTAGCTATAATTTAGTTAAGCTTTTAGCTAGAGTAATTCATTTTAATATAATATAAACTTAACTAAACTATATTATTAATATAAAATTATTCTATAAAATAGTATAATTAATTAATAATATTTTATTACTATTACTAAGTAAAGTTAATAGTAGCCTAAGTTAGAGCTATATTTTTATAAAGGTATTTTAAAAAGAAGAGGCTTAACTCTTTAAAAATATAGTTAAGGCTACTAAGTCCTTTTTAAATATAAGCTAAATAAAATTTAAGTTATACTTATAAATAGCCTTATTAATACTAAGCTTAGTAACTATTAATATATAATTATTTAATATTAATTAATATATAAAAAGATAGTTTAGCTAATTTATTTATAAAAAGCTTATTATAATCTATAGTAATATTTATACTTTTTAGTTTACTTATTTTATACTACTATTTATTTAAAAGTAATAAATAGTAAAGAGAAGTTATTTTATACTAATTAGTATATAAAGTATTAACTAGAACTACTTAACTTAATTTAACCTTTAATTTAATATAATTTACTTAAAGAAGCTATAGAACTACTACTAATAATACTTAAACTAACTAGTATACTTCTTTATTTATATTATTATTATTATCTCTAATTAAATATACTTAAATAACTAGTCTATAATAACTATAAAAAACTATAGTATATCTTTATTTAGCGCTAAAAGGTTAGTTATAAAATCTATTAAAATCTATAATTAATATTAGTTTAAAGCTAGAATAGGCTTAAGTAAGCCCTAATATAACTAATAACTCTTTTATTTCTTATAATAGTAATAGTTATAAATATAATATATTATATTTATTAATAAGCTATGTTAATAATAGTTTTAAATAAGTACATAAAATATTATATTTTTACTAAAATAGCTTAGTATAAGTAAGCTATAAACCTATTTAATTAAGATTTTAATAAGGGGTTAAAACTAAGAAACCTAAAAATAGCTATAAAACTAAAGTATACCTTTAGTACTAAGTATATAATTTATAATTTATATATAAGTTAATACTATATTAAAGAATTAGTATTACCTTTATATAATAGCCTCTTACTTTACTTAATATAATTTATTTAATACTATACCTTAGTTTTAAAGGTTTTATAAATAAAGATTAGTAAATAGTTTAATACTAGCTAGTAATTTATTTTAAAATAAGTTAGTAATCTAAGGTTAGTTTAGTATTAGCTTTATAAAAAAGCTAGTAATAAAGCTAGCTAACTATATATAATAAAGCTAAACTAGTTATATAATTAGTAAAAGGGTTTATAAAAAGGTAAACTTATTTTATTTTTATTAAAGAAAAGTATTTAGTTAGTTAGCTTAAGATTTTAAGTAGTAATATAAGTAAAAATTAAATAAAGATAAGGTCTTTACCTAGTAAGCTTAGTATTTTAATATTTCTCTTAGGGTAGTAAAGTACTCTAAGTTCTTATAGTTTATAAAAATTATAAATAGCTATTAAATACTTTATAATTTTACTAACTATACCTTAAAATAGCTTATAATTATAAGTAATATCTTATTATAAATAGTATAGTTCTTTTATACTAATATAAGCTATATAGAATAATATATAACTAAATATAGTATACTATTAAAAGATATTTAGAAAAGGTAACTATTAATTACTTTATTAAAAGAGTAAGCTTTTAAAACTATATTTTAATTAAAGTTCTATTACTATAAAATAAAGCATAAAATAAATATAGCTTTTAAGGCTAAAAATACTACCTTATACTTTATTAACTATAAAAAAAGGGCTCTTTTTTTAGTTAAAGCTAAAAGAGAGCTAGCTATATTTAAAAAGCTTAAAATAAAGTTATAGTAAAAGTTTATAAATTTAATAAAGCTATATATCTCTTATAGTTATATTAATACTACTTAGTTATAAATTACTATAATTATCTTTAAGTTTAAATATATATAATATTCTATCTTTATAATAAACTCTAAGTACTTTATTTTTATAATACTAAAGCTATACTTATTAATATTTAAGTTAAGGCTAGCTATATAAAGCTTACTTAAAATATTCCTTATTTAGTAAATATAGTCTTTTTATAAACTAATAATATAAATTAGAATATTATTTAAGTATACTATAGTATAATTACTTAAAATATTTTTTAAGGCATTATTAATATAATATTAAAATATTATTAAAGCTTTAATAAAACTAAATAAATAAATAAGCTACTTAAATAGGCTAAACTAAGTTTAAAATACTATTAAGTATTTATTACCTTTAGCTATATATAATTTATAAAAGGCTATATAAATATTTAACTTTATAAACTAATATACTTTTATAAGTAAATATAGGGTTTTTTTAACTAAGGGTAGTAGGTAGTAATTCTAATTAATAACCTAATTTAATGCCCTATAGTTTATATAAAACTACTAGCTACCCCTAGCTTTTTTAATAAAAAGGACTAGTATTATTATAAATAAAAATAATACTTAAATCTAGCCCTTATTTATTAAGTTTATAATTTATTTATAAATTTTATATAGCTAGTTATAAAGTATATTATATAGAGAAGCCTATAAAAGCTTTAGTAATAAGCTATTAAGATATAAATATAGCTAAATATAGTAGTTTAGAAGCCCTTAATATAGTAAAAGTATACTTACTTTTTTTTTTAAAAAGAGGTCTATAAAGTTATATAAATTCTTTAAAAGAATATTTTTTAGCTAAATAGCCTCTAGCTTTATTATAGTAAGGGCTAGAATTAATATAATTTCTTATAGGCTTATAGCTATAAAATAAGCATTTAATTTAACTATTTTTTAAGCTTAATAAATAAGACCTATATAAACTAAGCCTAGAATATTTAGTATAGAATACTCTATACTTTGAACTATTACTATATATACTATTAAGCTATTTTATAATTATACCTATAGTTCTTAAGCTAATATATATAAATTAATATTATAATAAGCTAACTATAGTAAGCTTAAAATATAATTATAGGTAAGTCCTTATATAATATATATTACTACTAAAAATAATTATTTATTTAAGTTTATAATAAACTAAATTAAGTAAGTAATAAAGATTAGTTTTAATTTAAGGCTATAGTACTTTACCTTTATTACTATTCTAATAAACTATAAATAATAAAGTAAAATAAGTATAAGGCCTAACTAAACCACTACCTCTTTATTTATAGTAATAAAACTATGATATTTACTATTTACTTATATAGATATAAATATAGAGTTATTATATAAAAAAGGAGAAAAAATAGTTATATTTTTATTTAATTTTTAATTTAAAAGAAGTTATTTTTTAAGTTATTTATATATAATATTCTATAATTTTACTTATTATTATATTTCTCTTTACTAAGCTTTAAGCTAAAAAGAAGCCTTTTTTTAAGTTAGAATTCTTTAATATTAAAACTTTCCTTATTAAAGGACTTTATAAAAAGTAAATACCTTTATTTTACTATATAAAGTATATAGCTAAAAGTAAGGTATATTTTTATATATAATATACTATAGAGCTATAGTATAGGCATTAATTAGCTTTATACTATTAATTATAAACTACCTTTATAGCTTAAATTACTTATTTCCCTTTTTTATTATATTTTAACTAGCTAAAGCTAAAAGCTATAGTATTTACTTTTAATATTTTTATATTACTATTCTAGTCTTAGCCTAGCTTATAATAATAAAGGCTTTAAGTATAGTTTTTAAGCTTATATAAGTTTAAGTTTAAACTAATATTATAATAATATTTAATAGCTATAGTATAGTCTAAATATAATATATTTTATTTAATATAGTAATCCCTTATATACTTATTTAAGGCTATATAAAGCTTAGCTAGTTTTATAGTATTAGCTTAGGGAATACCCCTAGCTAAAGCTAGTTTTTACTTAAAGTAAATATAAAAATTAATAAAGCCTTTATTTTAATACTAATAAAGCTAATTAAGTTCTAAAATAATATACTTTTATTAGTAAGAGTTAGTATATATATCTAAGAGGTAATTTAAAAAGTAAAGAAAGTTATAATTAAAATTAGCTTTAAGCTTAAAAAAAGGTATAACTTAAGCTTAAACCTATAATAATAGGCTTTAATAAATAAAGAACTATTAGTTATAATAATTACTAATAAAGTTCTAGTTTACTACTAGCTTATAAACTATAAGACTTTACTATACCTTAAATAAAAACTTATTTTTATTATAAGTAATCTCTATTAAAAAGGGTTTATACTTAGGTTTCTTAGCCTTAGAGCTCTAACTAGCCTCTAAGGCATTTTCCTATAAAAGTTAAGGAATAGCTATAGTAATATTATACTATAGCTCCCTAATTTATATATTTTACTATATTACTAAGTTATATAATTAATAGACTTTCTTTATTAGCTATTATTAAGCCTTTTAGCTAATAAATTATAGTTAATTTATCTTTATAATAGATTTATTAAGGAAGAATAATATTTATTATAGACTAGCCTAGAGGCTACTATAGTTTAGTATTAATAATAATAATATTATTTTTATAGAAGAAAAAGAAGCTAAAAGAGTGTTATTTTTTATTTTTTTAAGAAGAGTAAAGGCTAAAGGGCTAGCCCTTTTTATATAATAGCGCTAGCATTAAGCTATTGCCTTACCTAGCTATGCTACTATATTACCCCTCTTCTAGGTCCTAAGGATCCGAGCTTCTAGCTTAAATCTATCACAGGCCTAGCCCTTAAAAAACATAGTAAAGGTAACTAAATTTACTTTAAAGGCTAACTAAATAAAGTCTAAATTATATCCATAAATAGCCTTATTTACGCTTAGTTCTATAACTGTTAATATTTAATTATTTAATACTAGCTAATATATTAGAAAATAGCCTAGCTAGTTTATTTATAAATAGATTACTATAACCTATAGCACTACCTATACTTTTTAGTTTACTTACTTTATATTACTATTTATTTAAAGATAATAAGTAGTAAAAAGAAGTTATTTTATATTAACTAGTATATATAGTATTAACTAAAACTACCTAATTTAATTTAACCCTTAATTAAATATAATTTACTTAGAAAAGCTATAGAATTACTACTAGTAATACCTAAACTAGTTAGTATACTCTTTTATTATTATTATTATTTGTTATGGTCTAACCCGATTGGGTCATCGCGGATGTTAGCGCAGTCTATACCAGTTGCCCGGAACCTTTGCTAGCTGCGCTACGGCCGCAAGCTAGGCAAAAGGATACGTATTAATTAGAGTTATAGGCCTCTAGTTAATTAATATCTATATTAGTAGTCTATAGTATTACTAGGGTAGGACCCTTATAGCTGCTAATAGCTATAAGGTTAGGTTAAAGACCTAAACTATAATATAGCTCCTTCTTAGCCCCCCTATATAAACCCTTAAAGACTTACTTTTTCCTACTCTCTTAGCTAATTCTATATATTCCCTAAGGGGTAGTAAGCGCTCTTATAAGCCTAGGCCTATTCCCTTATAGAAATTAAACCTATAACCTTAGGTAACTCTAATTAAATATTATAGTCTAACCTAATTAGGTTATTGCGGATATTAGCATAGTCTATACTAGTTGCCTAGAACCTTTACTAGCTATGCTATGGCTATAAGCTAGGCAAAAGGATATGTATTAATTAGAGTTATAGGCCTCTAGTTAATTAATATCTATATTAGTAGTCCGTAGCATTGCTAGGGTGGGACCCTCGCAGCTGCTGACAGCTGTAAGGTTAGGTCAAAGACCTAAACCATAACATTATTACCTTTAATTAAATATACTTAAATAACTAGTTTATAATAAGTATAAGAAACTATAGTACTATATTATTTAGTACTAAAAGATTTATTATAAAATTTAATAAAATCTATAACTAATAATAGTTTAGGGCTAGAATAGGCTTAAATAAGCCTTAATATAGCTAATAGCTCTTTCATTTACTATAGTAATAATAATTATATATATAATATATTATATTTACTAATAGGCTATTCTAATAGTAATTATAAATAAGCACCTAAAATATTATATTTTTACTTAGGTATTTTAGTATAAATAAGCTATAGATTTATTTAATTAGAGTTATTATAAGGGGCTTAAACTAAGGGACCTAAAGATAGCTATAGAACTAGAGTATACTTTTAGTACTAAGTATATAATTTATAATCTATATATAAGTTAATATAGTATTAAAAAACTAGTATAGCCCCTAAGCTATTATTTTCTATCTTACTTAATATAACTTATTTAAAGCTATACCTTAGTCTTAAAGGTTTTATATATAGAGATTAATAAATAGCTAAGTATTTACTAGTAGCTTATTTTATAATAAATTAGTAACCTCTAAGTAATTTAAAGTAAGCTTTATAGAGAAAATAATAGTAAGGCTAGCTAGCTATATATAGTAAAGCTAAACTAGCTATATAATTAGCTAAAGGACTTATAAAGAGGTAGACTTATTTTACTTTTATTAAGAGAGTATATTTAACTAGTTAGCTTAAGATTTTAAGTAATACTATAAGTAAAAATTAAATAAAAATAAAGTCTCTACCTTATAAGCCTAGTATTTTAATATCTCCCTTAAGGTAGTAAAATACTTTAGGTTTTTATAGTTTATAAAGATTATAAATAGCTATTAAATATTATATAACTTTATTAACTATACCTTTAAGTAGCTTATAATAATAAGTAGCTTCTTATTATAAATAGTATAGTTTCTTTATACTATTATAAGTTATACTAAGTAATATATAACTAAATATAATATACTACTAGGAAATATCTAAGAGAGATAGCTACTAATTACCTCTTTAAATAAATTAGCTTCTAAAATTATATTCTAGTTTAAGTTCTATTACTATAAATTAAAGTATAAAATAAATATAGTCTTTAGGGCCTAAAATACTATTTTATACTTTATTAATTATAAAAAAAAGCTTCTTTTTTAATTAAAGCTAAGAGAGAGCTAATTATATTTAAAAAGTTTAGAATAAAGTTATAGTAAAAGTTTATAAATTCAATAAAGCTTTATACTTTTTAAAGTTATATTAGTATTACTTAGTTATAAATTATAGTAATTTTCTTTAGGCTTAGGTATATATAATAGCCTATTTCTATAATAAACTAGAAGTACTTTACTTTTATAATACTAAAGCTATACTTATTAATATCTAAGTTAAGAATAGCTATATAAAGCCTACTTAAAACCTTTATTATTTAATAAATATAGTTTTTTTATAATTTATTAATATAAATTAAGATATTATTTAAGTATACTATAGTATAGTTACTTAATATATTTCCTAAGGCACTATTTATACACTATTAAAATATTACTAAGGCTTTAGTAAGGCTAAATAAATAAATAAGCTATTTAAATAAACTAAACTAAGTCTAGAATATAGTTAAGTATTTATTACTCTCTACTATATATAACCTATAAAAGGCTATATAGATATTTAACTTTATAAACTAATATACTTTAATAAGTAATTATAAGGTCTTCTAAACTAAGGGTAGTAGGTAGTAATTCTAGTTAGTAACTTAGTTTTATGCTTTATAATCTATATAGAATTACTAACTACCCCTAGCCTTCTTAATAAAAAGAACTAGTATTATTATAAATAAAGATAAAGCCTAGCTGCTAGCTGCGAAACCTCAGATACGTTTTTAATTTTATATTTTCTACTTAGCGCAATTTACACCTCTTATATTTAGTGCTTTTAAAAATTAATTAATATAACTTTTTGCAAATTTACCTACACCGCTATAGCAACGCAGAATTAACTTAGAATTACTTAAAAGTTATAGAAAAATAATTATTATATTTATTTACTCTATACTTTAATAGTATATTATAGCTAAAGTATAAGTATAATAAATATAGTAATACTAATAAATATTAATACTAATAAGTATAGCTTTATATTGTTATGGTCTAGCCTAGAAGGCTACTGCTTTCTAGCAATAATAGAGTTATTAATTACTATAAGGGGAAAGGAGAAGAATCCTTCCCTTACCTATACTATACTATACTCTATATATATATCTATAGGTTATGCGCTTAGGGTATAACTTAGGTTCTTATATTATATAAGCTATGTCTATAACTTACTTACCCTAGGCCTATTATAGCCTAGTATAGCCCTTTTCTAAGGACTAAGCTACTAGCTTAAATCTATTATATAGCCTCTTTTTTAGGCCCCTTTCTATAAAAATAAAAAGTAAAATAAAGCTACTTTATTTTTTATAAAAAGAAAATAAAGAATGCCTAGCCTTTTATTAGAATAAGTATACTATAGTAAGCTTAAGCACTAGCCCTACCCTAGTAATATTAAATACTTAATAATATTTTAAAAGCTACTTACTTAATTAAATAAATAACTTAAAACTATAAAAGTATAGAAAAAAAAAGAAACCCTTTCTAATTTAGGTATAAATAAAATACTTTACTAATATATAATTACTCCCCCTTCCCTTAGAGTATAAAGAGTTTTTATTTTTTCTATTAATTTTAGCTAAATTTAGCCCTTTAAAATACTATTCTTTTACTAAACTACCTATAACCTTAAGCTTTCTTACTACCTCTAATTCTTTATTAAACTTTTAAGTATTCCCTTTTTTTATATATATTACTTTTCTAATTAAAATTACCTATCTTTATTATATTTAATTATTCCTTTAACTCTAGCTAACTCTACTACTTAATTAGTAGCTATAAGGCCTAAGAAAACTTTAATAATAAAAATAATATACCCCCTAAAGAGTATTTCTATAAGTGCTTAATATATCTTATATTTACTACTTAAAATAGTATCTATAACTATAAGCTATTACTATATACTACCTATAAGAAGTGCTAGTAGTAGTATAGAAAATATAATTAGGGATATCCTCTTCTTACTACTAACCCTACCCTTTACTAAGCTAGGTATAAGCTTATATAGCTAATTAAGCTAAGCTAGGCTATCTATATACTTAGTATAGATATAAGAATTAGCTATTAAGTATATTATATAGTTCTATACTAGCCCTTTACTATATTAAGGAGAAACTTTCTTAACTTTATTATTATTACTTACTAAACTCTTTATACCTTTACTATTACCCTAGCCCTAGCCCCCCTTATTTTTATTATAGCCCCTATTTCCTTTATTATCTTTATTACTTTAATTACCTTAGTATAGTAAACTATCTTAAGTACTATTACTTAGTTCTTTATTACTATATTTAAGTCCTTTTTTTACTAAATAAATACTAAACTTATCTCTATATATAAGGCATTAATATATAATATATTAATTATTTAAGGCATTTAAGAAGCAGTTTAGGCCTTAATATTATATAGCCCTAGCTTATAAATCTATTTAGCCTTTCTTTATATAAATATATCCCCTTTTATCTCTATTTTTACCTCTTTATAGCCCCCTTTTAGTTATAAAAAGGTAATAATGCCTTAATTATACCCTTAGCCTAATAACTTTATTAAATTCTTTAATAAGCTTAGAAGCTAATAGCTTAACCTTTTTTATACTACTAGCCTAGCTTTATTATATTTCTTAACTCCCCTACTCTAGCCCTATAATTCTAATACTATAGAGCTTATAACCTTTATTATACTATCTATTATTTTTACTTTAGCTTCTTCCCCTTTTTTTAGTATAGACTTTAAGCCCTTTATTACTAACTTTATTACCTTATTTATAGTTTATATCTTACTTATAGAAGACTTTATACCCCCCCTTAAAATATCTAGTATACTTATTAATATTAATAGCTTTAAAGCTAGTAATAAATTATTACTACTACCTCCCTATAGCCTAGTATATATATAGATATAGTCCTACCCCTTCTATAAAATATATTATAATAACCTCTTATAGCTATCTATCCCTTTTATAATAAGTTTTTTATTTATAAAAATAAAGAATAAGCTAGTTAATAACTTTATTACTTCTATACTTACTACTATTAAAGCACTTACTTTTACTAGTAATAAGGCTTTTATTAGCACTAGCGCTTCTAATAATAATACTATTACTAGTAAGGTAGGGGCAGCCTCTATATTCCCTAGCGCCCCTATAATATTATTATTTATTTATTTAATAACTCTATTTCTTTATACTTTCTTTATACTTACTCTAACCCTATTTAGTGCTTACTCTTTTCTTACTAAGATCTTTTAATACTTTATTATACTATAAAAGTTATTTATATATTATTATTATATAGAGATTGAAAAGAAGTTATATAAATATTACCTTACTTAAGCTACTAATAGTTTATTATAAGAATATTACTATAAAGCCTCTATTAACCCCTTTTTTATTAATAATAATATACTAAAAAAGTAATATTATTACTTAACTACTAATATACTTTATTTATTATAACTCTAGCTTAACCCTAGTTCTAGCCCTTAATACCCCTACCCCTTATTTAACTATACTTTAACTTTAGCTAGTAAGTTTTATATTACTATTTTTTATTTAAAAGCCTAAACTTATTTAAGCCTTAATAAATAAAAGCCTTTTTTTTTACTTAGAATAAGGCTAGTGCTTATAGACCTAGGTAAACTAAACTACTTTAATACCCTTTAGTGCTATTTTATACTTATAAATAAAAAAGAGAAAAAGAAAGGCTTAAAGAATAAAAATAAAGAATAAATAAGGCTTAAGAAATAAATAATAAAGAAAAGAGAATTTTATATAAGTACTTATTAAAGTCTATTAAGGCCTTATTATAAGTATACTCTAGAATTAATATATTAAGCTATAGGCTTATTATATAACCTTATATTACCTTAATATAATTTAAATTTAGCTAAAGCTTTAGTATTAATAATACTCTTTAAAGGTTTTTAAGTTAGTTATATATAACCTACTTACTTTATTAGTATATTATAGTGCTAACCTTATTTTTTTATATTCTTTATTACTAGGATTTTCTTTATTTTAAACTTTATAAAGGCTAGGTTATTCCCTAGCTATATTATTAAGGGGCCTAGCTTAGGGTTATACTAAACTTATAATAAAAGTAGGTTATTTATTATATACTTTAATAAGTTAATATAAAAAACTAAATAAATATCTCTAAGTATATTTAAGTATACTATTAAGGGTATTAAGGTAGCTACTATAGTATATTTTACTATAACTTAGTTAAGCTTCTTACTTAGCTAGTTTATTTTAATATACTATAGGCTTAGCTAAACCTTATTACTTATAAGGAATTTCTTTACTAAATAATAGAAATAGTTTACTATATTTTATTACTACTATTATATAAAGTTAATTACTACTTAAATAAGTTAAGTTCTCTTTTATAGGTATTTTATAAACTAAACTACTTACTCCTAAGGTAATATCTAGCTTTATACTAGGTTTATAGTGTATTAAACTAGGTTTATATTAAACCTATAGAGTGCTAGATTAGCACTAATACTAGTTACTATAGATATTTTATTATTTAAAGCTAGCTAGTAAGCTAGAAAGTAAGAAGGCTAGTTAAATTAAAAGAATTCTATAATAGTATATAACACTACTTAGATTTCCTAGTTAGCTTACTTTATTTTATTATTTATCTAAGGGTAATATAAGGTAAATAATAGCTACTTTATTTTTACTAAGAAGTATAGAGCTAATTAAAAGCCCCTTACTTAGTTTAATTCTTAGTTAAAAATTATACTTTAAAGAAAGCTATAGAACTACTACTAATAGTTAAGAAACCTTTAAGTATAAGCTTTTATAGCTATTATAGTTATTACCTCTAACTAAATATACTTAGATAAATAATTAGTAATAACTATTAAGTAATATAGTACTACCTTTATTTTAGCTAGTAAGTTTATTATAAAATTTACTAAAATTTATAATTAATACTAGTTTAGGGCTAGTATAGGGCTTACTAAGCCTTACTATAGTAAGTAGCTTTTCTACCCTATAAAGCAGTAATAATTCTATAAGTAATATATAATATTACTAAATATACCCTCTTAATAATAATTATAATATAGCGCTTAAAAAGTAATATTTTTCCCTAAGTAACTTAATAAGGGGGACTTATATACTTAGTAAATAAGTAATATTATTAGGGGCTTAAACTATAGTATTTATAGCTACCTATAAAATAGTAATAACCTATAGGCACTAAGGCTATAATTTATAATTTACTATTTTATTTCTACCTTTAGTAGGAAATATTAATTACTATTCTTTAGCGCCTAAACTTTAGTACTATATAATTAATTCTTTACTATACTTTAATTTTAAAGCTTTTATAAGTACTTCTTAGTAAATATTACTATTTAATTCTAAAAAGCCTTAGCTATAAAAATTAAGTAAACCCTTAAAATAACCCCCTTAGGCCTAAAGTAGGTTATTTTTACTATACCTATAGACTTAAACTTTTAATTTATAGAAGTTATTACTATATATTATTTTTAAATAACCCTTCTCTTATTTTACTTTTACTTAAATAATATATTTAGCTAAAATATTTATACCCTTAAGTAGTACTAAAGATAGAAATTAAAGAGTATAAGAGTCTTTACTTATTATACTTATTATTTAAATATTATATAAGGGCTTATAAAATACTCTAGATTTTTATAATTAGTTAGAATTATAAAGGGGTAAGCTATACTTTAAAGCTTTACTAACTATACTTTAAAGTAAGTAATAACTACTAAAAGCTTCTTATTATAAATAGTATAGTTTTACTCTATAGCTAATAAGTAAGCTAAGTAATAAGCTACTAAATATAGTACCCTTTTTAAGTTATATTATAAAAGGCACCCCCTTAGAGCATTCTTTAAAGAATTAGCCTTAATTACTATATCCTACTTTAGATACTACTATACTAAAACTAAATAGAAAATAAAGATATTTTTAAGGGCTTAAAATGCTAATTAGTATATAAAAAACTAAATAAAAGATACTCTCTTTTTAATAAAAGCTAAAAGGGGTTTAGCTATATTTAAAAAGTTTATAATAAACTCTTAGTAAAAGTTTATAAAACTTAGAAAGCTATATATACCTTAAACCTATATTAGAGGCTCCTAATTCTATATAGTAGCTACTTTCTTTAGATTTAGGTAAACTACTTACCCTACTTAAATAATAAATTCTAAGTACTTTACCTTTATAACTTTAAATATATACTTACTAATATTAAGGTATAGGCTTATTACTTATAATTACTAAAGTACCTTATAGGTATACTAAATATAATTATAATAGCTACTATTAAAGTAAATAAAGATATTATTTAAGTAAGCTATAGTGTAATTACTTAATATATCCCTAAGTATATAATTAATATACTACTAAAATATATCTAGAGCTTTTACTAGGCTAAATAGGTATATAAGCTATTTAAATAGCCTAAAATAAGTATAAAATATAGTTAAGTGCTTATCCCTTTTTACTATTTATAGCTTATAAAATATAGCCTTTATATTTAGTTTAGTAAACTAATAAGCCTTAGTAAGGGAATATAAAGTCTCCTTTACTAAAGGTAGTAAGTACTTATTTTAATTTATAATCTTATTTAAAGTATAATAATTTATATAAAAATGCTAATTACTACCTAGTTTCTTGACTAAAAGTATTAAAGCTATAGTAAAGAAAAATAAGGCCTAAATTTAGCTTTTATTTATTAAATTTACTATTTATTTTTAAATCTCTAGGAGTTACTTATAAGGTATCTTATATAAAGGCGCCTATAGAAGCTTTAGAATAGAACTATCTAGGTTTTAATATAGCTAAATATAATAGTTTATATAGCCTTTATAAGGGGGAAGTATAGTAGCCTTTTTCTTACTAAATAGGTTTATAAAGTTATAAAACTTCTTTAGTAGCTAGGACTAAATATTCTCTTTATTTAGTAATAATAAAGGTTTATAAGAAACTATTAGTATCTTATTAATTTCTTATAGGCTAGTAGCTATTAGGAAGAAGTCCTTATAGGTCCTAGCTACTTACTATATAAGGCTAGTATATACTAAGCCTAATACTATTATTATTAAGTATTTAATTTATTAGGAGTCTAAAGCTACTACTTTTAATTTAAAATAAGAACTTACTATTAGAACTTACTATACTATATATAGTATAATCCTATTTTTAAATAACTATAAAGAACTTAGAATATAGTTATAGAATAACCTTAGAACTATATAAGCTATAATAGAAAATATCTATTTATTTATATTTACTAAAAAGCAAACTAAATATAAGATCTATAGTTATATTATAAGTAAGCTCTAGGGCTTATATAGGACTTTTACTACTATAGTAATTTCCCTTATATATAGAAGCTAGGTATATATTAAGCAAAGCCTTTATATATAACTTTTACTTATAATAGTAAAGCTATTATACTTACTATTAACCTAGGCCTATAGAAAAAATAAGCTATTATAAAGAAGTAAAATAAGGAATAAAGGTTCCTCTATATTATATTCTATATTACTATAAGCCTATTCTATATAGCCTTAATTATAAAAGGTATAGAAGCTATAGCTATTTACTTTTCTATTACTAAGACTTAAGTAGTAAGTCTATCTTTTTCTAAGCTTAAAGCTACCTTATTACTATTTAGAGCCTTAGTAAATACTTTAACTACCTATATACTTACTAATTCTCTTAGCTTAAGTAAGGGTAGTATATTATAACTCTAAACTATATAATTTACTATATTATAGTAAAGATAAATATTATTTACTATATACTACTAATATACCTTCTCTATAACCTAAGCTATATACTATTATCCTACTATAGCCTTACTCTTTATCTTTAAAGCACTCTCTTAGCCTTTTTTCCTTTAAGTAAGTATAGAAAAAAAGCTAGTTATATTTATATTTATTATAGTAATATCTCTATCTTTATTCTATAAAGTATAACTTTAGTACTTTATTTTAATATATTTCTTTAGCTAGTAAGAATTAATATTAAGGGTAATACTATAGTATTACTTAACTACCTTATAGTAGTTATTATAGAGAATATCCTACCTAATATAATAATCCCTTATATACTTATTTAGTGCTATATATAGTTTAAATAACTTTACTATATTAGCCTAATTAATCCCTTTAGCTAGAACTAACTTTTACTTAAAGTAAATATAGAAATTAATAAACTATTTATTACTATATTATTTAAGCTAATTTAGCTCTAAAACTATACACTTCTTTTAGTAAGGGTTTATAAATATTTTATTAAAATAGCTAAGAAAGTGCTATAGTATATATATAAATATATAACCTAACTTAAAGAAAAGCATAATATAGGCCTAGATTTTTAGTCTAAGGTTTTAATAAATTAGGAACTATTTATTATAATTATTACTAATAAAGTTAGAGTTAGTATCTAACTTATAGGCTATAAGGCTATATTATACTTAAAAAGAGGCTTTATTTTTATTATAAAGAGTGCTTATTAAAAGTAGCTTATACTAAAAGTAATTTTATAAGGCCTTAGCTATTACTACCTTAAGTAAGATTATATAAGCTACTATATCTACTATAGCTATATAAAGGTATATATTCTTTAGCTAAGCCTTTTATTATATAACTCTCTCTTATAAGTATTAAAGTTTTTATATATTTTTTAGGTTTACTATATTTTTTTATTACCAATTAGAATTCTAAAAGAATTCTTATTTATTATTATTATTAATAATAGTAATTAATTATTATAATTTAGCCTAAAAGGCTACTGCTTTTTAGTAATAATAGAGTTATTAATTACTATAAGGGAAAAGGAGAAGAATTCTTCCTTTACCTATACTATACTATACTTTATATATATATCTATAGGTTATACACTTAGGGTATAACTTAGATCCTTATATTATATAAGCTATATCTGTAACTTACCCACTCTAGGCCTGTTGTAGCCTAGCGTAGCCCCCTCCTAGGGACCGAGCTACTAGCTCAAATCCATTACATATATAAAGTATATATTACTTACTTATTAGCTAAAAAAGCTTTATAATAAATAGCTATATTAAATTTATATTATATATAGTATATAATAAAGTTCTAAACTACTTATAAACTAAATATAATAAATTAGCTAAATTAGTTTTAAATACTATACTAAGAAAAGTATAGTAAATTATTTTTTATATAAATAATATAGCTAAAATATATAGCTAATATAGTGCTTTAATACTTTTATTTTTTCTTTTACTTTCTTTTTAATTATTATTTAATAAATTAATTATTATAAAAAATCTTAAAAAAATAATTAAATATATTATTAAAAAAGCACTTTTTATTAGTAATAACTTAGTATTAAGCTAAGCTATTATTATAGCTAAGAAAACTATTTTAATAACTTTTAGTTTTAGCTATATTATTACTATAATAATATTATTTAAAGTTTATTATAAAACTATAGTTAAAGGTAATATTATTATAAAAATAGCTTAAAGCTACTTCTTTAAAGAAATTATTAATATTATTAATTAAGCTATAAAATCTAATATTATTATAGCTATAAAGTGCCTTTATAGTAGTAATATTATAATTACCTTTAGAGATATAGCTAAACCTTATACTAAAAATACTACTTAAATTTAGGCTATTTTTAAGCTAAAAATAATACTAAATTATTATACCTTTAGTATTATTATTAAGGGCTTTTTTATTTATTATATATAAAACTAAGCTATTAAAGCTATTCTTTAGAATATTATTATAACTAATAATGCTAGCTTTATAAAGATTATAATATAAAAGCCCTATAGTATCTTTACTTAAATACCTTTAATTATTAATATTAATAGAGTTAATATAGCTAATAAGCTATACTATACTAAAGTTATTTATAAGGCTAAGATATTTAAAGCTAAGCCTTATAATAATACTCTTTACTTTTACTAATATTATTATTAGAAATTAGGGATTATAAATAGCGGTCTGCTTCTAAGGGTAGTGGGCTTAGAAGCAGTAGGTTTACTATTATTTCTACGCGCTCTATGCTTAGCTTTACTAAGATATATATATAGTAGCTATAGTTACCTACTAGCTATAAATCTAAATAAAAGCTTCTATATAACTTATAGTATAGAAAACACACTTTAAATTTTATAATATAATAGTAAAAATATAATATTTAGTACTAGTTTATAGCTATAGATAGCTATAAGCTATTTTAATAGTTTATTATAGTTAGGGCACTTATAAAAGGGAATCTTCTTTCTTTTTTTATATACTTACTAACTTTATTAGTAAATTTAGGTTATAAAAAGAGGCTTATAAGCTACTTTTTATTTTTTATATAATTTATTTATATAGAAAAATAAAAAAAAATAGACTTATAGCTATATAAATAAGGTACTAATATATATATTTTCTAGTTTCTTTTTTAAAATACTATATACTACCTAAAAAATTAAAAATAATCTAAATATACTATTTAAAAGCCTTAATTTTAGTAACTAAGAATCTTATTATAAGACTTTTTATAAATCCCTAGTTATTTTATAAATTAGCCTTAAAGCTAGTTATAAAGTAGCTAGGTTAGCTAATATAAGTAGCCTTTTTTCCTTATATTTACTTTCTAATTCTATAGTATATAACTCTTTTAATTATATCTAAAAATATAGTTAGAATTTAATTCTATAAAAGTTATTATATATAGCTATTAGGCTAGGCTAATAGCTATTATATATAGTAAAATAAGAGTTATTTAATTAAATAATTTAAGAAAAGTAGGTTTTTATAGCTATTAAATTTACTAACTAATTATAGACTAGGAAGTTAGTAGTGTATATATATATATAATATAGCAAAGTTACCTTAGGCTAACTTTCCCTATAAGGCCCTATATTAGGGGCCTATAATAGGGCACTAATAACTAAGGAAGACCCCTAAAAATGCTATTATTTTTAACACTCTCTTTAAAGAAGTATTATAGCTAGTAATTATAGAAGGTTAAAGAAAAGGGTAAATTAAAAGAAAAACAAATTAGTATAAAATCCAGGAAAATGTATAAATAGAAATAGATAATAAATTTAAAAAGCCCTACTTTAGGGCTCTAAAAAGATTATATTTACTATAGAAAATAATAGTAATTTAGTTACTAATTACTTATTAAATATAAAGAGTATATTTCTTTTTATTTTAGTAATTATTTTCGATTTTAAATTTTTTTTATTATTTTTAGCTATTAGCTAGGCTAATTTTATAAGTAAATTTATAGGGGTTTTAGGCCTATAAAATCTAGGAAGGTTATATATAAAGAGCTAGATAGGGGCTTAGTTAGCCTATTAGCTAGTATTTTCTTAGTATTTAAGTAAGCTATCTTAGCTAGTCTAGCTAAGACTTATTACTAATTATAGTAAAATTTAAAAAAGGTATGCTTAGTATAGCTATAAAGTGCTAGATTATAGGCTATTTTTATAGCACCTTAGTTATTATAAAATATCTATATAGAGGATTTTATAGGGTATTTTAGCTCCTTAAATATCCTTTAAAGCTACTATAGCTCTTTAAAAGTTTTATAAATTATATTAAACTTAGCTTTTATAGTTAATAAAGCTATAGTATTAGCTTTCTTTAATTTCTAGCTTATAAGGCCTTTAGCTAGCTTAAAGAAATAAATATAGGTAGATTTTAAAAAGGCTTTATTACTTATAAAATTATTATTATAAAATTTAACTAAGCTAGAGCTAGTAGTATTTTTTTTATTATTATTATTAGGATTTCCCTTATACTAAATAGCTAAATTTTATATATTTAATAGGTATTTTAGTAGGTTTTTAGTAGCATTTAGGTACTTTAAATATAGGCTTATAAGTACTATTAATAGCTATTATAGTATAAAAGTAATATTAGATTTAGTAAGTAATATTAAGTATATTATAGTACTAATAATGCTCTAATATTCCTTAATTTACTTAGCTTTTAATTTCTTAATAAGCTATATTTTTAGGCATTTAGGCTATATAGAAATTCTAATAAATTTATAATTATTTAGCTTAAACTAAGATAATACCTCTTAAATATATTATTTTTAATATATCTTAAAAATTAAATTCTTTTAATTTTTTATAATTTAAACCCCTAGAAAAAATTCTATAAAGCCTTTATTTTTTATAGAGTAGGCTTTATATAAATCTTAATTTAGCTTATTTATATATACTAAATCTTTTTCTATTAGTAAATAGTTATTAATATAAGTTATAATAAAAGTCTTTATAGCTAGATTTTAAAATATAGCTAGGTTAGAGATTAAAGGGGAAAATCTAAGATTTTTTAATATAATTATTAAGATTTATTACTACTTCTTAGAGCTTTATTTTAAGCTATAAAGTAACTTTAATAGAATTATTACCTAATTTTTAAAAGCTTTATAACTATATTTTTTAGCTAAATTATTTAGCTATAGATTTTACTCTATAAATTCTATAAATCTATTAGGAATTTATATATAAATAAGCTTTTTTAGTATATTATTAAGAAAAGTACCTATAAAGTTTACTTACTTTATTTCTAAATTTTTCTTTATAGCTATTTTAAGTAAAATTTACTAATTAAGTAAAATATTAATAATAATAAAGGTATTTATATAATTTAAGCCTTTTATTTATATAAATCCCTTAGCTATTAGCTAAGCTTTATATTTTAAAGAATTATTTTTTTTATTCTTTTTAAGCTTTAATATAAGCCTATTTTTAAGTACTTTATAGCCTTTAAGTATAGTATTTATATTTATAAATTTAAAAGTACTTACCTTTAAAAGTTACTTAAATTTACTAAAAATAGCTTTAATTTAGTATTTTCTTTTTAAACTAGAATTTACTTACTTTTAAGTCTTAGGTTTAGGGTAATTAACTAGTTTTTCTTTAGCTTTTTACTAAGCTTTATAGTAGATTTCTTATACTAAAGCTACTAAATTAATATCTATAAAGTCTAGATTTTTCTTAATTTTTTTAGTAAATTTTTAGCTATATTATATATATTAACTTCTTTAGCTAATATTAGCTCCCTAAAATCTAGAATTTAATCTATTTTTATATTAATTATTTAATTATAAGCTATAAAGTAATTTTTATTAAAAAAACTAATATTTAATAAATTTTAGTTACTTTCTTTCTTTAAAGAATTACTTTTTATAGAGAGTTTTAAAGAGTTTTTATAAAAATATTTATTTCTTTTTAAAGATTTATTTTCTATAGAATACCTAAAAAAGCCTAGATTTATAAGGTCTATAGGTTTTATAATTTTTATAAAGCTAGTTTTAGTTATTAGTTTTTTAAAAGAAATATATATTAAAAAGGTTTTAAACCTTAGTATAGCTAGTAGTCTTTTAAATACTATTTTAAAAGCTAGCTTATAAGCTTTAGGTTTTTTTTTAATAAAATTAAGACTTTATAATATAAGCTAATAGCTTTTAAAGCACTAAAATTAGGCTCTAATACTTAATTTTCTAAATTAAAAGTAAGTAACTATACTAAGCTTTATAACTTAGTAAAATTTAGAGTTAAATTAATTAAATTAATAATAATAAAAATAATAAAATTCTATAAAAATAAAGGTAAACCTAACTACTATAGGGTAGCTTATAGTTTATTAAGAATAACTTAAATAAAATATTTTATTAAGCTATTTTACTTATAAATATAAAGAAAAAAAGTAGTAAATTTTATTTCTTTTTTAGCTAATTATTTTTAGCTTTAAGAATTAATCTCTTTATTTTTATTAAAATAAAAATATTTAAAGTAAGTACTAAAATTAGATTTTAGTAACCTAAAAAATCCTTTTATTATAAAAAATATAGTATTTTTCTATTTATAAAGTATTAAGAAATACTATTTATATTAAGTTTTTTTATTTATTAAAATAAAATATATAGAGTACTTATTATAAAGTATAAAGCTTATTTTTACTATATCTCTCTTTAGTTTCTTTAAAGCTTTAAGAGGGTTTATAATTAAATATTTAAAGGGTTTTTTAACTACCTTTATTTAATTATAAGCTAAGTAATTAAAGTTCTTATTTTTAATCTTAAATAAGTTAGGTATTTCTTTAGTTATTAAGAAGGTTTTTTTAAGTAAAAAGAGCTTAATATATTTTAATTTAATATATTAAATTCTAGCTAATTTAAGTAACTTTTAGTACTTTTTAGGCCTAAATCTATAGATTTATTACTTAAAAGCTTAGGGCTTTTTATAAAATTATTTATAAGCTTAGAGCCTTATAAAATTATAGGGCCTTTTTTCTTAGCTTTTTATTAAGTTACTTAAGAACTATAAGCCTCTTAGAAAGCTATTAGTACTTTTTTTATAAAAAGTATTAATTTTTTAGTAGCTTATTTAATAGCTAAGCTATTTAAAGCTTTTATAATAAGTTTTTTAGTATTTAATAGCTTATAATTAGCTAAATTACTACTAATTTTAGTAAGCGTTTTAGTTATAAAAGGTACTTAGCTAAAGACTATTAATATTAGAAAAGAAAAGGCTAAATTAGATTTTAAGCTTTTAAAGTTACTAAAATCCCTTATAATTTCTTTTACTTTACTAATTTAAATTAGCTTTTATAAAGAAAGCTATATCTTTATAGAGTAGGAAAATCTACTTTATATTTAATAGCTAAAATAGCCTAAAAAATAATAACTATTATTAATTTAATTTAAGTATAATTTAGAAGTTTTTTATTTTTTTACTTCTAAAAAAAAGCTATTTTTTCTTATATTTAAAAGGGTAATATAGAACTTATTAACTAAAAATAAAGTATTTTTATTAATATAACCCTTAGAAATATAATGCTTTAAGCTACTAATTATATTTATATTAAGCTTTAGAAAATATAAAGTATTCTTTAGAGTAAGAGATTTATATTTATTTAGGTTTTATTAATATAAAACTAGAAATCTAGTATTTTTATAGCTTTAAGGTATATAAATCCTTTACTAATAAAAATAGGTTTAGATTCTTCTTTTTTATAAAATATATAGCTTATAAAATTATTCTTAGAGTTTACTAAATATATAGTTAAATTTAGATTATAAAGTAAGGTATTTTTTATAACTTTATAGCTAAAATTAAAGGCCTTAGAAAATATTCTATTTTTAGGCTTAAATTTAGTATTAAAATTAGAAAAATCCTTATTTTTATTAGTATTAAAACTATTATTATAGAGTTTTATAATATTACTAGCTAAATTAAAATTTCTTAATATAAAAGCTTTTTTTTAGGATTTATTTTTCTTTTTAAGTAAGTTTTTTTTTTAAGGCTTATTTTTTTTTTTATAAAAATTAAGCTTAAAAAAATTAGAATTATTTTTATTTTCTTTAGAATTATTTTTTTTATTCTTTTTAAAATAGGAATTTTTATTTTCTTTAGAATTCTTATTTATTAAATTTTTAATAATAATAGCTTTATAATTTAAAGCTTTTATTACTATAAAACTCTTATTTTTCTATTTTTTTAATAAATTTACTATAAGAAATTATAAATTTAATATCTTTATAAAGGCCTTTAAAGCTTTATTAATTTTTATAAAAAAATATTATTTTTTAGCTTACTAAGAAAAAGTTAACTTTAGTGCTTATAAATACTAATTTATTTAGTTAATTTTTACTATTAAAATATTAAAAATAGCTAGTTTAGTAAGTAAATTATTAAATACTATATTAAAAGCCTTTAGAGTATTCTTATAATTTTAGAAATTTAAGGTATAAAACTAAGAATATAAAAAGCCTTTTTATATTTTAATACTTTAAAAATACTATTTTTTAAGTAAATTATAAGCTTTTAAAGGAATTCTTTATTAAATTATAGTATTTTAAAAGCCTTTTATATAGCTATCTTTTAATAATATAAGAATTATAGCTTAATTTAAATTACTAAAATTATTACTAATTTTAGAATTTTCTAAGAACTAAGGCATTTTTAGGGCTTTAAATTAAATAAATAAAGCTTATTTCTATTAATTAAAGTTCTCTAGTTCCTTTTACTTAGTAGCTTTTAAAAAGCTATAAGCTTTTTTATTAAAGTCTTTAATAATAAAGGTATTAAAAGAATTTAATAAGGAAAAGCCCTTTAAGGTAGGTTAATTACTTACTATAATAGGCTTTAGAATTTACTCCTTAGCTAGCTTTAAAGCTAATTTTATAAATATATAGTAGTAATAAAAGCTTATAGCTACTATATAATAGTATTAATTATATTATTTTAGCTAGTAATTTGTTAGGTTATATAATTAGCTTAGGTTAACTCTAAGTTCCATATAGTACTCTAGCCTTACTATTATTAGGTATTTATTATAAT
Source organism: Claviceps maximensis (assembly GCA_018360255.1). Taxonomy (NCBI): domain Eukaryota; kingdom Fungi; phylum Ascomycota; class Sordariomycetes; order Hypocreales; family Clavicipitaceae; genus Claviceps; species Claviceps maximensis. The sequence goes on from SRPZ01000302.1 coordinate 28,721, forward strand.
TAATTTATAGTAAATAAAATCTTAATAAATTTAGTAAATTTACTTATAAAATATATAGTTTATAAGTTTTTATAGTAAAAAGGTAATTTTTTACTATATTATAAAATATAGAAATTTTCTATAATTCCCTTTTATTTTTTATAAAAGGGAAAGCTTTTAAATTCTTTAGTTTATAGTATAATATACTATAAAGTAAAAAGTATAAATTATAAATTCTTTTTTTTTATAAAAAAAAAGGCCTTTATTTATAATTCTTTTTTATTTTATAAAAAGAAAAACTTCTTTTTTTATAATTTTTAGAATATTTAGTATAAATAAAAATCTATAGTAATATATATAAAATTTAGTAAATTTTTCTAATACTAAAAGATTTTTTTTAAGCTTATAACTTATTAAAAATTAGAAATTATAAATAGTAGTTTACTTTTAAGGGTAATAGGCTTAGAAGTAGTAGGTTTACTATTATTTTTATATACTCTATACTTAGCTTTACTAAGATATATATATAGTAGCTATAGTTACCTACTAGCTATAAATCTAAATAAAAGCTTTTATATAACTTATAATATATAAAATATACTCTAAATTTTATAATAAAATAATAAAAATATAATATTTAGTATTAGTTTATAGCTATAAATAGTTATAAGCTATTTTAATAGTTTATTATAGTTAGGGCACTTATAAAGGGGAATGTTCTTTTTTTTATATATATTTACTAACCTTATTAGTAGATTTAAGTTATAAAGGGAGGCTTATAAGCTACTTTTTATTTTTTATATAATTTATTTATATAGAAAAATAAAAAAAATAAACTTATAGCTATATAAATAAAGTATTAATATATATATTTTTTAGTTTCTTTTTTAAAATATTATATACTACCTAAAAAATTAAAAATAATCTAAATATACTATTTAAAAGCCCTAATTTTAGTAACTAAGAATTTTATTATAAGATTTTTTATAAATCCTTAGTTATTTTATAAAGTAGCCTTAAAGCTAGTTATAGAGTAGCTAAGTTAGCTAATATAAGTAGCCTTTTTTCCTTATATTTACTTTTTAATCCTATAGTATATAACTCTTTTAGTTATACTTAAAAATATAGTTAGAATTTAATTCTATAAAAGTTATTATATATAGCTATTATGCTAGGCTAATAGCTATTATATATACTAAATTAAGAGTTATTTAATTAAATAATCTAAGAAAAGTAGGTCTTTATAGCTATTAAATTTACTAACTAATTATAGACTAGGAAGTTAGTAGTGTGTGTATATATATAATATAGCTAAGTTACCTTAAGCTAACTTCCCTTATAAGGCCCTATATTAGGGGCCTATAATAGAGCACTAATAACTAGGGAAGACCCCTGAAAATGCTGTTATTTTCAATAATTATAAATACTTTAAGTTTAGCTATATAGCTATATATTATAATATAGTACTATACTATAATTACTATATAGCTAAATACTATAAAAATAGAGAATTCTTATATTAAGCTTTTATAAGCTTAGTATAGAAATATTATATTAATTACTTAGAGTTATACCTAGCTTAATTAAGAAGCTATAGTGTAGCTAATAACTAATAAAATTATATAAAAGCTATATACTTAAGCTAGTTTTAAGTATTTATTACTCTCTTTTTATTTAAAATAAATAAATAATATAAAGTAAGTAGCTATAGCTATAACTATAAATATAAAGCTAGTAATATATTATTTAAAGAGGCCTTATTATAAAAATATATTAGCTACCTTTAAAACTAACTTTTAAACTTTTAATTAAAATCTATATAATACTTTTATAAAGCTATAAAAATATACCTTAGTTATTATACTATCTTTACCTTAAAATTAAATATACTAAGCTTAACTTAATAAACTATTTAATATATATAATTAAAGTTATAGATTAAAATATATAGTAAAAAACTTATTTTATATATTTAGTATTAAAATCCTAGCCTAAAACTAATAGAATAATAATTTAAAAGCCTAGCTTCTTTAAAAGCTAGCTTTTTAACCTTAGTTTTAGTAAATTTTAACTTATAATATAAAGTAGCTATATAGCTATATATATTAACTATTAATATAGACTTATATTATAATTAACCTAGTTTAGTACTAATTAATATATAGTAAGTATTATTAAATTTAATATATACTTTATTTAATTCTTTTTATATAAACCTAACTAAATAATACCCTTTACTAAGTTTATAGTAATATTAGTATAGAAAAATAGTATTTTTATTAAGGACTTTAATTAGTATTATTTATTATAAAATTAGTATAAATATACTTTAATAAAAAATAATTTATTACTTATAATAATAAAGTAATAGTAGCTTAGTATTACTATTTCTTAAGGTAAAGTTACTTAGTATTTATAAGGCTATAAAAGTAGTATAATTAACTATATATAAGTAATTATAAATATATTTATTAAGTTTTTAAGTAGCTTTTTTATTATTAAATTAAACTATATACTATAGCTAATTTATATTAGCTTTAATAAGCACTTTAAGCCTTATTATATAGCTTACTTTAACTAGTTATTTATTAAAAACTACTTTATTATTATTAAGGCTATAAACTAATTCTAATTAAATACTATTTATATTTCTTTAAATACTTTAAGTAAAATTAAGAATTATATAATATAGCTTATAAGTAAACTTTATATTATTATAAAGCTTATAATACTAAGGTAGCTTAAAAATAGCTTTAAATAAAACCTATAATAAAATTAATATATAAAAAATATAGTTTTTAAAGGAAAAAAAATATAATATTAATAGTAAGTATTTTATATAAATAAAAACTAATATATTATTACTAAGGTAAAGAAAACCTAAGCCTAAGTTATTTATATTAAATACTAAAGTATATAGTAAGCTACTTTTAATATTATAATAACTAAATATAGTAATCTTTAAAAACTTAAATATTAAGCTTAGCTTTATAGTAAATTATTACTAAAATAGTAATATATTTTACTTTTTTTTTAAAAAAAAAGCCTTATTATAACTATAAGCTATAGCTATATTAATAAAGTAATTATTTTAATAAAATGCTTTTTTTTATTATTTTAAGCCTAAACTAATAATATTTTAAATAATATTTTTTACTAGCTTAATACTATAGTATTTTTACTAAAAAACTACTTTAATACTAATAAAATTTAAAGTATTATTAAGGGCCTCTTTAGCTAAAAGGTACTAAGCTTTAATAAACTTTTTATTAAATTCCTTAAAGCTTATAATAAACCCTTAGCTAATATTCTTACTTACCTTTTAAATATATATTACTATATTAGTTATTATTTAAGTTTATTTTAATAAGCTAAAATAATTATTCTTTATAAACTAAGTAAAACTCTAAAAAAATAGTAATATATAAAAGTATAGTAGCTTATTTCTCTTTTTAATATAATTAAAAAAGTGCTTAAAATAGTAGTAATAATATAGCTTATTAATATAGCTAAAGAAAAAAATATACTATTAAATATATAAATAAGTAACTAAGTAAATTATTTTATTAAGGTTATACTTAATATACTTATAAAAGCTATATATATAATATAGTATTATAATAGTATTACTTTATTACTTAAGCTAAATATATTAATTACTTATAATATAGTTTACTATTAATAACTTACTTATATTATACTTAAAGCTAGTATACTTACTTAAATAATAGTATAAATTTATACCTTTATTTTTAATTATATAATATACTTTTTTTTTAATAATTAAATAATAAAAGCTTTATTTATTATTATAAAGGTTTTATAAAGATTATTTATATTTTTTATTCTTTTTTTTTTATATATTATATTATTATATAAAAAGCTTATTATAGTATATTTTATATTTATTTTTAAATTCTTTAATAATATTAATATACTTATATATAGCTATATAATAAAAGAGATATAATAATAACTTAAAATAATATAAAGTATTTATTAAAAATAGTTTTAAAAGTTAGGTTTTAAGTTTTACTTTTAAAAAAGTAAGCTAATATACTTTATAAAATAATATATATCTATTAGAACCTTAGTTTAACTTAGTATTATTATAATATAGCTAGTTTAGTTTATATACTTTTTTAAAGTTTAAATATACTATAAGCTATACTAATAAATATACTAAAAATAAGTTAAGTTAAAGCTAAAATAGTAATACTTTACTTTTATAGTATTAATAGTATTAATATAGAGTTACTCTTTATAAAACTTTAAGCTTTTTTATATATAAGTTATTTAAACTATTATTATATATAATATAAAATTATACTATACTTTTATAGCTTTTAAAAAGTAAGTATATAGTATTATTAAGGTATTTATTATAAAATAATTAAAAAGTCTTTATATTATTACTAATACCTTTAAGGCTATATTATAAACCTTATTTAAAACTAAAGTAGCTATAATCTTTATTAATTTATATTTTAATTTTTATTTACTTACTTTTTATAAAAAATTAAATTAAATAAAATAATAAAAAGAATTTATAGTACTTATATAGTAATAATAGCTTATTTTTATTAATACTTATATAGTTATTATAAATACTTACTTTAATATAATAATTACTCTAACTATATATTATTTTTAAACTAATCTTTTAAATCTTTAAATAAATAATTATTTATATAAGCTTTAGCTTTAAAATAAAAAAATAAATAATATAAAAATAAAACTAAGATATATATTTATTATAATTACTATAATTATATAATAGCTAAGTATAAGCTAAATTTTATTATTATAGCTAAAATTATTAAACTTTATATAAGCTTAAGTAAGAATAAGTTTTTTACCTTTATTTAGTTATATACTAAGTATATTAGCTTAAATTCCTATCTTTATTATTATAATATCCTTAAAGTAAATTTAATATAATACTAATATTAAGCTAATAATAAAAACCTTTATTATATTATTCTTAAATATAAAAAGTATAACTATTTTTATTTTATTATAATAGGCTTATTTTTATTTTAAAACTATTATAATATTTATATAGTATTTAATTCTAAATAAACTATAATAACTTTTATAAAGTAATTTTTTAAAACTAGCTATTTTTAATAGTTTTTACTAGCTTATATATTAAAAACTAAATAAGTAAAGAATATTATAGAAATAATTATATAAAATATAAAAATAATAGCTATACTAATATTAATATAGAATTATAATAGTTATTATTATTATTATATAGTACTTTAGATAGGCTGCTTAACTAGCCTAATGTCTAGTACCTTAGCTACTTAAACTATATAGAAAAAACCCTAGTATAGGGGGGAAAACCTATATACTACTATAATATCTATATACTAGGGCTACTATAGCCCTATAGTTAGTATTTATTATAAGAAAAAGGTATACTACTAGCTAGATATAGCTAGTATTACTAGAGAAGTATAGTAATATTTTCCTAGAGTATAAGCAAGGATTATCTAGGCCTAAGTAGCTTAGTTAGTTACTATATTACTATTATAGAGGCCCTATAGTTCTAACTAAGGGCTAGTTATAAGGTCTAGCTATAGTAACTACTATAGTAGCTATATAGACTATTAGTAGCTACTTAGTAGTTATATAGTGTTGCACACCGCAGACCTCCTTAGGTCTTCCTTATTAGTACGGTGCCCTATATCTAGCCTCATATCTTAGGCATCCCGCTAGAGATCCCCACTATATATATTTTAGGTAGCAGGAGCATCTATCGTTAGATAGCGAATATATTATGCACTATTACTAGATATAATAGGTTATAAGCCCTCTATATTCTAGATTTTTTAACGTTTAATATTATTATTTTTTATTTTATTATATTTTATTATAGTATTATACCTTTTTTATTAATAGAAAGCTAAATTTAGCCTATTATATTC
>SRPZ01000303.1:0-34439 GCA_018360255.1 Claviceps maximensis
AATGTATATAGTGGGGATCTCTGGCGGGATGCCTGAGATATGAGGCTAGATACAGGGCACCGCACTGATAAGGAAGACCTAAGGAGGTCTGCGGTGTGCAACACATCTCCAATACGACCCTTGGGTCTTGGTAGAAGCACTGACGTCACGTGGTCCGTATGGTCTGGTGTCTGGTGCGTGCCTGCCTATTTTTTCCGTTGGTGGGAAAGGATGGCCCCACAGGTTCGTCGACGGAGGAAACGCCATTTCGCCCTTTTCCCTCGACTCATGAACGCCGTCGAACCTGTCCTACAAAGTGAAACCAGTGAGTGACTCCAGATTCACGAGATGTCTGGTTTGCTGCCGTCTGGTGCGTTCTAACCGAGCCGTTGTAGGACTTGCCCTGGTCCGTGTGTCTACAGGTGCAGTCATGTGGCGTCTGACCAGTTTCATCGCGTCGTTCGATTTTTAATTCTTTCCCAACCGATCTTGAATGTGGCGGGGATTTGTGGGTAGGCATCGACGACTTCGGACACATCCATGCGCCCACCTCGAATTGATGGCGTTTGCTCCACCATTTACCAAGACCTGCAAACATCATCCAGCGAAACCCCGGCTTTCTCTGACTCTTAAGCTCCGGCGGGCACCTTGATCCGCTTCAGTTTCAGTTTCGAGCTTGGACGACTTTCCAATTCTTATCACGAGTGGGATGATTCCAGCACAAGATCCGCCTTGGCCCCGACATCGGCAAAAACCGAACACTAGCATTGTATGCACGATACTGCACAGAATAATTCAGGATACTACATGATAATGAATGATGATTCATGATGCTACATAATGCTGTATGATATTGCACATGATACTGCAGAACTCCATGCTGCATGGGAATTTTCCGACTTTGTCCTGATTCTTGACACGCGTTGACTCATCAATGCCACTCGTGAGTACCAGTCAGCCTGTCAAGTCCCAAACTATCATCTCGCCGACGACTGGTTGCTCCGCTCGCGTGACTCACAAGCACTGCTCGTTGCATAATAGTAGGGTTCTCGCAACATTTAGGGACTATCTCGCCGTTCCATTTCATACATACACTATTGAGCAAAAGGGGGCTTATGGATGCGTCCAACTGAATCTTGACGTTGAAGACCAACCATTGAGATACCGGTCCTTGGCCCAAGAAGGCGTTTAAATACACGCGCAGGGCCGGGTACTTGAATCCGAATCAGAGAAATCAAGAGAAAAGGGAGATGAAATCGGAGAACAAAGCAATGCTGAGTCGACGAGTTCATGAACCGCTCCACAAACTCACAGACCGCGAATAGCACAGTAAACAAAGTATGACTTTTGCAGTTCGGACGAGTCTTGCTGTTCTGATGGTAGTCGATTGTTGAGCTGGGTCTTTGTCGGTCACTTACGACTTCGATTATCCTCCCGACGCCGCCGCGTACGTACACCGACACAAATACCTCATCGTACGGGGGGGACTACTTTCTCTTTGCGGAGAACATGAAAGAAATCATCGGGCAAGAAGAACCGCATTTCATTGGCACCTAGCTCCCACAATCGTTAATAGCCTAAATTCTTTCTCCGTCGAGCTACCGAGGAGCAGCCCCACAAGTACGAGAACCTCCGTCCGACCAGCGCAACCATAACTTATCAATCAGTCTTATCAATCAGGGAGATCCACACGCACCTCATCGTTATTAGCGCGAACGGTCGATTGAAGTTTTTTCCTCTCGTTCATTATTCTTCCGGACCCATGCAAGCGGAATGGATCAACATAAGAAATTGAACTCCGTAGAAAGGTTTTACCCTTCGGAGACGAGAAGACCACACCGCGGCAAATCCCCACTGTTAGTCAATTGCTTGTTGGGGTAACTTGACGTTGCTCTAATACGCTGTTAAAATAAGAAGAACTAACAGTGGGTAGGTACGGAATTGTAGCCTGCTCGACCTCAAGGAGATGCAGAGAACATGGTGACTCTGCCGACTCCGCCGAGCTTTCACTCCACTAAAGAGGGTGGACCGTCCGTCTTTTTTCTTCGTTTCTGATGTTTCCTCCTGGCATCAACGCGCATTTTGTCTTTGTCTCTGAGACACGAGATTGAGAATATGCTCGGGCTGCTGTACTTGACAGTGTTGCTCTCCGTGGGGCCTGCTGCTGCTTCCAAGCCGTTGGGCAAGGAGGTATGCGTGGGATCCTGCTACTATTCACTGCTGCAGGCTCGTTTCACGGGCCCGAATCCCGAGGCACAAAAGGCATGTGCGAATCCGCTCCGCGTCCGCTCAACGTACTACTGCATTGCGCTACACTGTCGGGATGATGAGTCGGATGTCGAGGCGGGAATCAAGTGGTGGGCTGGTACGTGCAAGAATTCGTCCAAGCTTGTCAGTTTGAAGGCCTACCGGACCGCGGTCGGACAGGTGAAGCTGGAAGATGTTGCCTCTCGGCCGTCGTCTCCGTCGGACCTTTCGGGCGTTATGTTGTTGGAGAAACCTGTTGTGCCTTCATCAGGCAGCTGGGAGATCGTATATCGGTCTGTGAAGACGTACAGCGATTTACGCGACTATCACAACGCGGTCAGGTATTCGCCATCGCCCCCGTCCTAATTTTGTACTCCTCCTGAAAAACTCTTGTAGTGCTGAGTTGCTAACTATTGGTTTCCCTTTTTATCGGATAGTTGGGCCCCGTATGGATTCTGGGCAGTCATATTATTCCTGGGCACAGCAAGTAGAATCTGGTCGTATAAGAGGCTGAGCAGCCTATCAGATGAGACAGTAGACACTTCAGGGCAGAACCTCAGAGGCACATTCAATCGCTTAGCAAAGCGCTGGAAACTTGACATGCAGCTCGCGCCGACGTTTACTCATCGTCACCACGAACCATGGGGCTGGTTGACGATTCCTCTTAGGCTGCAGTCCGTTGTCATCGCTTCTTACATCATCCTTCATGTCGTGGTCTGTGCGGTTCACTACCCGATTCTTGAAGAAAGCTACTAGTCAGTCTGCCGCGATCTCTTGGAAGTCCATTCATGGCTCAGCTGACACTTTTTTTTTTATTGCGATGTAGCTTCAAAAACAAAAGGCTTCAGGTTATGCGCTGCTTGGGCGACAGGATAGCCGTTCTGCTGCCAAAAAGTCTTGCATTGCTCTTTTTGTTTGGTGCACGATCGAATCCCTTTCAGATCACCACGGGTTGGAGCTACAGAACTTTTAGTCTGTTTCACCGCTGGACTGGAATTATCATGCTGCTCGAAGCCATTGTCCATGGCATTATACTTTCTACCTATGATGGTTATAGTGAGTATATGATCCGACATTCAACTTCCACCGCTCTCCAACCCTTTTTTTTTTTGTGTGTGTGTGTGTGTGTGTACGGAATCTTAACTAATGAGCGCAAAAAGACAAGGGCTGGGAATATTATAAAGACGAGTTGCGCAACGATGAGACATTCCGTTACGGCATAATGGTACGTTCCTTTTTAGATCCGTGGCGGCAACCCAAGCTTCAATTGTTTTTGTCACAAAAACTGTGTTTGTGGGGGGCTCTGTCTGGAAATGTCCTAATGAACTAATGGCATCCGTCTTGACATAGGCAGCCACGACATTCGGACTCTCCATCGCCTTGGCAGTGAGAAGCTTTCGCGCTCGCTTCTACGAGATCTTCAAGGCCGCCCACATTGTTCTAGCTGCCGTCGCCCTGGCAGCCATATACGAGTATGTGAATATCGTCACTGTTGCGACCCGATCAGGGTGTTTTTCATGCTGCTATTTACTGATCCAATCCATGTAGGCACGTCAAGACTCTATTTACCGGCATGTACAGGGTCTGGGTCTGGGTCTGTGTCGGCATCTGGGCCGCCGACTACGTCGTCCGGTTCCTGCGCATCGCGTGGATCCACCTCATTCGACGTACCCCAGCTGATGCTATCGCAAGTTTCAGTCCAGATTCAAATATCATCAAGCTACGTGTGGCTTCTCCGTCAGGTACGTCGCAGCAGACGCCAGGACAGTACTATTTCGTCTCCTTTGGTGGGTGGCGATATTTCTGGCAAAGTCACCCGTTCAGCGTGGCAGGTCGATGCAACGGCGTGGCCAACACAGCGGAACTCGTGGCGAATCCTGAAAAGGCGTCGAGGAGCAGCGAAAGCCCGACCAGTTCCACCGCCTCCGACGTAGAATCGCTGTGCGACAGACCAAACTTGACCTTCATGATTCGCCCCCGGAATGGCATGACGCGACGCTTGCGGGATCTACTTCGCGGCACCGGCGGGTCCGGATCGCAGAAGCTCAAGGTCGTGCTGGAAGGACCTTATGGCACACCCGCCAACCTGGAGCGCTACCGCCATATCCTGTTCCTCACAGGCGGGACAGGAATCACTGCCGTACTGCCGTACATGCGAATGCTGCTGGAAGACGGTCCGGGCCGTGAGGAGAGGCCCACTGTCCAGTTCGTGTGGGCGGACTCGCAGGAAAAGTTCATCAGACAAGTGGTTGAGGATCATCTCTGCCATCTGCAGAGCGCATGTCCCGTCGACAAGCTCACGTTGGAGCTGTATGTCACGTCATTGGATGGTGACGAGGAAAAGTCCCACAACTTTCCATGCAAGTATACGCGACCGGACATTGATACCCTCGTCCAGCAGTTTGTGCAGCAGACGGCGGGTGAGAACGCAGCGGTTTTTGTGTGTGGGCCCGGCAAGATGGCTGATGATGCGCGTGCGGCCTTCCTTCGACATGCAAAGGCCGCTTCGGGTCACGTTGACTTGTTTGAGGAGATTTACGAATGGTAAATTAATATGGCAGATCTGATTCGTAATCTCAGGCTGTTCTGTAATTTATACAGTGTAGACTCAACAGCAGAATAAATATCTTTGCATAGTATCGAGGAGTCCACACACGAGGACGCACATCTCAAATGATCTGTACCCGTGAATTTCTCAGGCAACACGTTAGTCTAGTTTGTGGCACATTATCGATGCGTCCTTGATGTTCTGATCCCCGGTCAGCGCGCATGCGCACGACACAGGCCTGAAGGCGGAGCAGAGCATCTGTTCTTTGTGATTTCTATCGCGCCACCTCTTCTGGCACGGCGGCATAAAACTACTGGCATTTCCCAGGCCTTTACTTTCCGGTATCCCTCCTCTACCCCCCCGTCCCTGCGAACCACAAACATGCCGCGTCGATTGAAGGAGGAGCGCATTCCACAAAAAAAACCATCAATCCCGTCCATCCGGCTTCCTTCTCCACGCCTCAAGCGCCCTGACCGTGACCCACGCGACGGCAACAACAGTCACGGCCAGACGTACTTCCCGGGCCACTTGCACCGCATGTGTCGGGAACAAAAAGCTGTGAGCATGGCTGATGGTGCCTGAGTGCTGTGCTTGGACGAGGAATTGCTCCATGTCTGTGGTGCGGACAGGAATGATCCCGTCTATATGGGGACGTTGGTTGATGGAAGAAGAGTCTCGTCTGCTGCCTTGGGGCTTTCGTGCGTGGCGTTGTGTTTTCGGGGTTTCTAAGTTGATTCGGTGACGATTTCACGAAGGGATGGTGGAAGGAATTCCATGGTGGATTGATGTGATGGGTGATGGGGTGGATCGACAATGTTGAATCCAGCCAATTACTTCCTGGTCACGGCGCGGTGAAAATCCGTCAGGATCACGGACGACCGGGTAGGCTGATTTGTGTTGGGGCCGACTGATGAAGGTGTGGGCTACATTGAAGTTTGATAACGAACGCAGGTTGCTGAAGCCGTTTGATTATCCAGATCCGAGGCAATACACTTATCAAGCACACGACAAGTATTCTACGTATCGATACCGAATATATTGTCCATTTCTTTCTGTGTCGAGTAGTTTTTGCGGCCACACTTCTGCTGTGCCGATTCAAAAATCAGCAGATAACAGCTCCTTTTTGCTTTGAGAAAGATCCCACTCTTGTATCGCACCGAGTGCGTAATTGACGATGATCCGTTTAGTTTCGTATCTCGAATATGTCCATCTCTGCAGCGAAGCGAGACAATCTTCCATTTATAGAACCAATTGCCCAATGCTAGCCAAAGGGGAAATATACGTGCTATGAGATGCTTATTTTCTTTTATAATGGGGACTGCGAGCCAGTGTTCTGTGAGCGCGTCCATTCCATGCAGAATAAACAACAGTAAAGGAGTAACGAAAAAAAAATCTGAAACGGAAAAAGTGAAAATTAATATACGAGAAAAGAAGAGAAGAGAAGAACAAAACACGAAAAGATATACCATATCCCTCACTGTTCAACTATCTAATTCAGGCACTTTAGGCGCTCTAGGAGCTCACGATTATGAGTTTTGCGGCGACTCGGAGAAGGGAATTCTCTTTGGCCACTAGTTGACAAGATTTGAAAATGTATAACTGTACGAGACCTCGGAACAATAAGAGAAAAGAAAGAGGGAAGGACGACGCGGAAGCGAGCAGTAATCTTGAACAGAGAGAATGAACAAGAAACATTAAAGCCAAAATACTCTCGCTTCTATCAGAGGACTTTCCCTTTGCAGCAAAAGAGCACATCTCTTCATCAAGCATGACCGTCAGTCAAATGTGATTTCTGCCCGGGGCGAGTGTTCTGGAACGAAGCAGTTGCTCTTCTTTCGTGAGTGCAGGTGCGCTTGTCCTTTTTCGCCGTCTGGCCGATTTGAACATCAAGTTCGGCTTTCCTTGATATACGATGCCCGAGCCACCGATCCACCAGCGCAGCCGAGTAATGCGACACCTCGCGCGAACCATGCACAGAAATAAAACCGATCTTCACCTTCTCAGGAGACGCCGCTACAAAACACCCCCGGTCCAATGACGACCAATCGAGGTGTCTGGAAATGTCATGTGCACGGTGCGATATGACCCTGATGGCCCTCTCGTCAACCCTGATGGCCCGGCCCCACGGGAAAAGCTCCTGGATGGTATGAGTGCAGTCACAACAGTCATGTATGATAGGGTTGATTATGTTTGTTTCGTAGGTTTGAACCCTGATAAATTGCGAGGCGGGATAATGCGGACTATTTAAATGCGTTTCGGGGGCCGTGATATCTGCTCGAGGAACTTAATCATAATTCATGTTTCTTTCCCTCCACGCTTCCCAAACCCTCATCGTGTCGTGAAAGTATTCGACTCATCATACACATAACGACGTTGCAATGGCCTCCTCAAAACGCACGAGACGCGTCTCGGATGGCAAGAAGCGCCACAAGAAATCCAATAAGCTCAGTGTTCCCAGAAAATCGCTTCCGGTGACTTTGCTTTCTGGATTCCTGGTAAGCAGACGGACCACAAAGATCCCTTTTCTTTCAACAAAATCTCTAACGGCATTGAAATGCAGGGAGCAGGCAAAACGACGCTCTTGCAACATATTCTTCGGTCGGATCATGGTTTGAAAATCGCCATTGTTGTAAATGACATCGGGGCGTGAGGTCCACCCTTCCTAACACTCTTACCCTTGACGTATATGTAATTTAAACAAGGGAAAGCCTATAAAAATATCTTACTGACGCGATCTCGCTAGAATCAACATTGACGCCGCGCTGATTAGAAAGACGCATAGCGTGGTCAAGACAGAGGAAAAGGTCATTGCGCTACAAAACGGATGCATCTGCTGCACTTTGCGCGGAGACCTCCTGGAGGAACTCGTCCGCATCTCGCAGCTCGAAGAATTTGACTACATCATCATCGAGAGCAGCGGTATCAGCGAGCCTGAGCAGGTGGCCGAGACGTTTGACGCGCGTTTGGCAGAGCATATGGGCGTGTTAGCGGATGGGGAGACGGCGTCACAAATGGACGAGAACATGGTCAAGGTTCTCAAACAGCTGTGCGTATTGCTGCGTCTAAGACCAAAGCTTAGCGTCTCTTGTGGAAATAGGACAAAAGCTAACTGACTCTTATATCAGAAAAGCAGCGGGCGGCGTCGAAAGGTTTGCCCACCTTGACACTACCGTGACAGTCATCGATGCTTTTACCATGCTCCATGACTTTGACACGGCTGATCTTTTGTCGTCCCGTCGCGATGATGTCACTCCTGAAGACGAGCGGACTGTCTCAGACTTGATGGTCGATCAGATTGAATTTGCTGATGTCATTATCCTCAACAAGATTGACATGGTGAGAATCTCCCTTTTATTTTCTTTCTGTCCACTCTGGCGCTTTGTCTAACTTGATACAAAGATAAGCACGGAAACAAAAGAGGAGGCCAAAAGTTTAATCAAAAAGCTCAACCACCGTGCCAAGATTATCGAATCATGTCGTGGTAAAGTAGATGTTGCTGAACTCATTAACACCGGGTTGTTCAGACTTGACATTGCACAGTCCGGCTATGGATGGTTGCAGGATCTCCACGCCATGACTGTTCGAGAGGTATGCATCATACATATATAGATGGGGGAGTTCTCGGCAGTGGACGCGGATTCATCGCACAACAACTCACTGACGTTTTTAAAAACAAAAAACGTAGGTCAATGGGCGTAATGTGCTCACGCCGAAACCCGAAACGGAGGAGTACAATGTGCAGAGTTTCATCTACACCAGGTACCGACCGTTTCATCCTCAGAGATTGTTCGCCCTGATATACGACAAGTTTATTCTTCAAATGGAGTATCCGGATGAGGAAGAGAAGGCAGAAGAGGAAGAGGAGGGAGAGGAGGCGGAAGAGGCGGAAGAGGCAGAAGAGGCAGAAGAGAAAGAAGACGAGCAGACTCGGGACACTTTCGACTCGCACCAAGACAACATGGCTATCGATATGGAGACTACATGCACGTTTCCGAGAACAGACTCTCCATCGTCATCCGATCAACGAGACAATTCATCGGAACAATGGGACAAGAGCTCTGTGTCAACGGTGCAGACAATTCCATCCCTACGATGCGCGCGCAAGCAAACGCAAACAGAGGAAACGACGCCCATGCAGCTCGACCGGGATATGAACATGCCGCCCAACGAAGATATCCTTGCCAATAAGCGTGCCCATCCCATCTTCAGGCGCCTCTTCCGCTCCAAGGGCGAGTACTTCCTAGCCACTCGGCCTCACAGGGCGGGAGAATGGTCCCAAGCAGGAGCCATGCTGACCTTGACTGGCGGGCGGGCGTGGTTCTGCACACTCCCGCCGGAGGAGTACATGACTGGAGAGGAAGAGATTGATAGTCTCGTCCGATACGACATTGCCAAGGGTGGCGAATGGGGCGACCGCCGACAAGAGCTTGTCTTTATCGGTGAGAAGCTGGACCACGTGCATCTAGCGACGTTGCTGGATGAGTGTCTGCTCACAGATGTGGAGATGGAGAGATGGACCGAGGTGATGCGGGATACGAAGCTGGATGCTTGGGGACGGGTAGAGGCACTACAGGATGTTTTTGACGATGGATTTCCGGACTGGGTAGAGGATGAGGAGGGGAAGGAGGATGAGGATGAGGATGAGTATAAAGACATGGGAAGAAAGAAGGGAAATGGACATGGACACGGACACGGACACGAGGGCCATGCTCATTGACTGGGCTGAAGCACAACGGGGTACGGGAAAAAAGGAAAGCTGCTGCGGACCTTGGAGTGTTTAGCTGCCGCCATAACATTCGTCATCGTATTGTATATTATTTACAGACCAGGGTCGTTGATCTGACGTCGGACTGTCGTGGTACGGTTGCGGTGCGTGGGCTGGAAATCGGGACATGTCTGGTCTGGTTGTACGACAATGCTCGACTGTTTGCCTATTCCCGCCTTCCTTCCTATCTTCCTTCCTTTTTTCCTTCCTTCCTTCCTTCCTTCCCATCTTCCTTCCTTCCTTCCCATCTTCCTGCCTTCCTTCTCGTGTACAAAGCAAGGTCTCAGCTCTGCGCTGGTGACACCAGAATCCCGGGTTCGAGACGACTTGTGTCATCGCTCATCACCTCAACTCAGCAGACCAGACGCGTGGCATGTGCAACTCTGTCAGCCCAACGTCGCCAGATCCGAGGAAAAAGGAAAAAAAAAGAAAAAAAAAAACACAAAAGAGAACCAAACTCTTATCTCATCGCCTTATCGCGGGCGCGGCTATCGCTCAGGCCAAGGTCCCCGACGGATCGCCATCCGGCCCCCAAACCTCAAGAGCGACGACGCAATCAATCAATGTCTCAGCAGAATAGATGCCCTATTGAGCTTGTGGCGCATAAGAAATAGCAAGGATTTTTTTTAAAAAAAAAAGTAAAGAAAAAAAAACTCCCTGCAGCCACGAGACCCAGATCACCGGGTACAAAGGGGTCTTGTCTGGTTCACCATGTGCTCTGCGGAATGCGGCTACGGCGAGGGAAAAGAAAGGGGGGGGGGGACACAGCAACGCAGCACAAAAAAAAAAACACATGGCTTCGATGCGTCGATTTCATTTGTTTCAGCTTGTTGCCGCGGCACCTCCCAACTTTAGATTTAAGCATAATGGCTGCAGGGTTGCACTGGGACCAGATACAAGATTGATGGGAATGTGAGATGGGCGTGCCATGGCATGGCATACCATGCATGCCACTTCACTTTGCATGCATGCAGATGGATGCAGGCGGGGTGAAGGGAGGAAGGGGGGCACCTGGTTTCTTATCTTGAAATCTTTCTTCCGACGCGGTCATACACTCCTTTTTTGGAGGTTTTTTCTTTCTTTCTTTCTGTGTCGTTCGTTCTCTTTCCCCTTGCGCTTCCCCCCTCACGGCGTCGTCTCGTCGTCCATCCCCTTGTCGTCGTCTCCCCATCCATCCCCTTGTCGTCGTCTCCCCGGTCCAGCCAAGACTCATCCCTGACACGTTCCCTGGGCTTATGTGACGGATTAATGCGCCGATGAAGAGGCCAGGCTGGTTCGTCGGGGCGGCTGCGCCTAGCCGCTGCGCCTCGGACGGGTCGAGCCAGGCGGCAGATGAGTAGATTGTAGACTGTAGATTGTAGATTGCATTGGTGGGTGGCCTTGGCAGTGAATGAATGAATGACGCCCAGCGGGCGACGCAAGGGAAGAGTTTCCAGTTAGGCTGGCCGACTGGAGCCCCAGCACGCCGCGAACCCCCTGTGCCTCCCCGTATGCCGCCCACCCGTGCCCCCCCTCCGTGACCCCCCTAACCTCCCCTTGTAGTACCCCAGGACTCCCTGGGTGGGTGCCCCTGTAATTCCTTGGCGGGATGTCCATCATTCCAATCAGGTCCGCAACGCCACGACAACCAACCGGAGCAGGCATGGCCATCTACCAAGCGTCTCGCTCTACCAACTAGCCGGTCGCCACTCGACGGGCGGACAGATGGTGGCTGAGCCAGTCGCCGTCGCCGCCGCCCCTCCCCCCTTTCTTTCTTCCAGTCACCTACTGGGGAAAGTCAGCCAGGTCTTGTCTGGTCTGTTCGCCAGATGTAGCCGCCCCCACCACGGGCGAGGGGGAGAGAAGAGTCCCGGCACTCCATCGGCAGCTCGACACACGGACCAGGCACTACATAGTACATTGTATAAGCGTCTGGTGCAAACTTGAGCCCATCGACGGAGACAAGGTAGCCAGAGCAGGCATGGTGGCAGAGCAGAGCAGAGCAAAGCAGAGCAGAGCAGAAAGCCAAGCCGAGCCAAGCAAAGCCAAGCAGCAAGCAAGCAAAGCCAAGCAGCGGGGATTCCAGCCAAAACCCACATGGCTGCGGCCGGCCGGGCCAGCATCATCCTCTTCATCCCTGCTCGCTCGCAAACTTCACATGTTGCGCCAACTCCAAGCAAGCAGTGCAGTCAGATTCCAAATCAAAATCCCAAACCAAACCCCATCTTCATCCCCAGCAGACCGCTCACAGACCTCTGGAATCGCGCTACCCCAGGTTTTTAAAAAAACGGCTTCACTTTTCCCATTCCATTCTCCCTGTACCTCGCGGGGTAGGGCGGCTTGGCCATCGAAGCCTTTTTCTACCGCCCCAGGATGGCCGTGCATCTCTTCTTCACGGCCACCAAACGGCCATATGTGGGCTCGAGGTCGGGCTGATGGGAAATCCGTTCTTCTCCACGCTCGTGTCTGGCGCCAAGTTTTATCTCCCCCGTCCAAACCCGACCAGATGGATTCATGGCACGGACCCAGCACGAGTGTACGCGGAACACAGACTAGACGTCAGTGACGCTATGCGGCTAAAGAAGCCATTTCGGACTCGAGCCCTGAGGGTTTCGAGTATCTGGCAATGCTGCTTCCGTCTGGTCGGGTCTGGTCTGGTCGGATTTGGCAAGCCGGGGAGAGAAGATGCGCATCCGGGGAGCCGCTCCCCAGGAACTATAACGTTGATCTGATATTCCAGTCCGTCTCGTAGCGTCAACTCTGCATGTGGTCAATCCACCCGTCTCGCATCGTCTCGTCTGTGCTACGCCCCTCCCATGCCTCCCCGATGCCGCCCGATGCTCATCCATGTCGCTCTTTTTTTTTTTTTTTTTTTTTTTTTTTTTTTTTTTTTTTTTTTTTTGAGACATTCAATGTCGCTAGTCTTGGCAATCTGCCGTACAACGACTGGGGCTGTGCCATGGGGAAGCAAGATGGCGCATCAATTTGCTGGTCGACGCTTTGTTAAACAACCTACTTAGCAGTAGCTGCTAGCTGATGAAACGAACTGCGTGTTTGCGCATACGGTCTAGTTGAGCGCCTGCCGGACTGGGAGAAAAACACACACACACACACACACACACACACAAAGCTCATAGTCCAAATATATTTAGTACCAGTCCGTCGTACAATTATGCAAAGGGATCCGACAGCTGCTTCCCATCACATATATGTATGTACATCAACGCAATTTGACCCCCCATCTGCCTACATTCTCGTCTGTAGACGTCCCTGTCTGATGCATCTACTACATATACAGCTTGGCCCCAAGTCTTCTCTGAGCCAGGGAATGTTTTTTTAAATTCATTTTTTCAACATTCAAAGAAAACAAGCCTGGACGCTCCAAGTCTCCGTATCTTCCCCCGCTTCCGTATTTCACCAGCGCATGGCGCATCGCTTGATTGAGCTCGACTCACCAGCCGAAATCCATCCACAATGGCCGTTCGTCCTGATTTAGATCCGCAATTATGCATCAAATACGCCCGGTTCGCATCCCACCTGGACAGGTGGCACTTCAAAGTCATATACTTCAGCTTGTTCATCACCAATCTCCTCCTCTTGTTTTTCGGCTCCTGGCTATACACCCAGTATGTTTATTTTTCGCTTCCTTTTTTCCCCCTCTTTTCTTTCTTCTTTGGTTCTTCTACAAGTCTGAAAAGCTAACGCAAACAAGAGGCCAGGAGGCGATAGAAAGGCTCCGCAACAATGCCGAACAACGGGCCAAGACGCTGAGGACATATATCCTCATGAGCGTCGCCTGTGTCCTCTTGTCGACAACCGTCGTCATCATGGAGGCATTTGCTCTGCTGGCGCTGCAGTTTTGTGACGGCGAGGATCTCATGTCTCTGTACTGGTCGACGTGGACCATGCTTCAGGTCGGATCCCTCATTGCCCTGCTGGGCATTGTCTTGGCCCTGCTATTTTCCCATCGCAATCGCAAGCATCCGTACGTCCTCCTCCTTCTCTCCCTTCTTCTCTCTTTTCTCATATGCATAATGCATACACATACACAAGACTCGAAGAGTGGCTGAAGCCGGAAGCTGACTTTTTCTTCTTCTTTTTCTGTTGCCGCTTTCTCAGACCATGGGCACTTGCGCTGGGGACTCCCGTTCTTGTCATTGCAGGGCTGCTACATCTTATTCACGATTGCTCGAGAAAACGAGTCAAGAAGTTGACGAGGTCATCGTCTGCGGACTCATCAGACGACGGCCAGGGACCACCCATAAGTCAAGCGTAAGTACACGCGTGCTTCTAGCCGGCTTCTGATTCTTTTGTTGATATTTTCTTTGGAATTTCTCTTTCGGGAAAAAATTCTCTTTCAGGAAAAAACAAGGGAGGGGGATTGAGAAAACCGCTCACTACATCCAACAAACCCATGTAGCCACACAAAACTAATCCAGCCTCTCGTCCCAGCAATACCATCCAAATCTCCGACAACGAAGACAAGTGCAGTACCCAAGAAGCCGAATTCATCGGCTTCACACTCCAAGGCGGCCCCATCGTCAAGTTCACACAGCCCGTCTCCGCCATGTCCCAGGGCGAACTCATCGGCCACGACGCAACAGGCCGCTCGACGTATGCTTTTCCCCGCGGAGTCGTCCGCTTTGACACAGCCGCGGATGGCGATGAGTCGCGATAACACGACATGATGTTTTTTTTTTCTTTTTTTTTGTCATAACACCAACAGGAGGACGAATGGGTCATGCTTGTTTTCGGATTTTTTTGATTTCTTCTTTTATGTTTTTGAAGCAAGCGAACTTGATGATTTATAATCTCGGTGTTGTATCCACATCGCATGATGCTGTGAGCGTTGGATGCGTGGGTATGAAATCTTTGGTGCTGTGATTTTTCGTTTTCCCCAACATCTTTCGGCCTTGATGGGCGTTTTACCCTTGTTATTTCTTTATATCATTTTTTTTCTTTTTTTTTCTCTGTAAATCTTGTCCAGAAACTTGAAAACTGCGGCTGTCAGCATCAGGTCAGACTAGTACTCAACGAGCCATGTACCGTCCTTCTCCACAACTATCAATGCTCTTCCGGGCACCGCTCGCTTTGTGCAAGTGCGTGAATTCAACTGTCACGGTAGCGTCAGAACAATACATGTCAGCTGGTCATGAGTTTCCGAAGCGGTGAGTGCATGCTCACGCCAAGCTTAGGGCGCTCCGAACAATGCAGGCATGTCGTAGAAGATGGACCAATTGGCGCGTGTGCTTACAACTTTTTGTTTCAGATTTTGACATGACGAGCCCATCGGATTCGGACAACGAGGCACGCGACAAGGGCAAGGCCAGCCAAACTTCTGGATATATCTACGTACATATGCACAAACGCTCTAGAGTGTGCCAGTCGGGAACACCACCTCCCAGCACTGACTAGCGCCGGCATCAACCTTGCCAATGTAAGGTTATACATATGTATACTGTGTATAGCTGGAGGAGGAATGTGATGCAGCATCCACTTTGCAGACTATGAAGATATCTCAGGTAAAGTTATATAACCCACCCTCGCCTCAGGTCAGCTATATCTTCCACTATCAGTTGATCTACAGACTCAACCTCAGGATCGGTCAACATGCCTGAGCTCGGGTGTGCCCACGTCCAAAGACATACGTCGACAGGTTGGCATCGCCTTTGGATGTCTGGCATTCAGGGTCGAGGTATGACCTTCTAGTGAGCTAATTGTTGAACGCAAGTGGCAAGGCTTTCGCTGCGGACGCGAAATATCACCCGCCATGTGCACACCGGGCGGCTATCCTTTGGCTACGATGGCTGTGCAGCAAGCGCTGGTAGCTACGGCACGAGTAATATGGTTTATGGTTTATGGTGTGTGCTATGCTTCCATGCTGTTTATAACACGAAGCACACACCAAACCATGATCTATAAAAGGACCTACAGTCGTCGATGAGCATTGTAAACGGATTTGATTGTCGATTCACACACATTTGTTTCGACATCTTACCTTCTGCCGTTTTGAATTCTTAGCCAGCTTGCAGTTCCCAGAGTTATTGAAAAGCCATCGCTAGGCTGACTTGCAAACGTTTGCGCCGAGTCGATACACCATGGCACCAAAGATCCTCGGGTACAGGTTGAACTTACTCCCTTCTCAATTCAAGTATGCTCTTGAGACGTACCTAGCAAATGGGGTTGTGAAGGTCCGTGGTCGAAAGATGTATCTTTGGAGAAAACGTAATAACGTGTGATCCTCAGAAAGTTGGCGAGGTTGAGTCGGCCACGATCAAGTAAGCACCCCCAGATTCTCGTCGCGCTCTCACACGTATTAAAAAGTCATCATTGTTTCAGAACGAGAGGCAACGAAAGCCCCGTACACAAGTCCCATTTGAATCCTCAGGACAAGGATGACATCATTAGCGTCCGAATCCAGCCAAAAGACGGGTCACCAGCATACACTCATCACGTCTACGCCAATGGAACGGGCACTTTCAAGAAGGGTGACAAACGAGAACACTCCACAACAGCGAAGAGGAGAGATTAAAATGGCATGGGTGACGACGATCCAGGTCGGCTGGTCGGTTGAATGGCGATGTCTTAGTGGTCTGTGGCTGCTTCTAAACCAACAATGTGCTTGGTTGCCGGAGCGTGCATGACCCTCGTGCAAGGATCTTGGGGGAGATGGAAGCGGAAGAGGCTGGCGCGCGACTACAGCCCGCTGAGTGCCCTTCGCGTCGTGTCTTTCTCTGTTGTGTCCAAACGAGGCAAGAGATGATGCCGAGCTGTTATGTAGCCTGCTTGTCGCGGGAAGTTGTCTGGTCGTGATGAAAAGGCAAAAAGAAAAGGATCGCGTGCAGGTGACGCAATGCAGATGCCTCCATCGCTAGCGCAGCGCAGGGGTCACGGCGACTAACGAGCGTACTAACACATGTATACAGGGCTACAGACGACGCACCTTGTCTCAACTTCCAGTGGCCCGCTCGCGCCTGGTGGCTCCAATCTGTTGCATGGAGGCACACATGATTGTACATCCCGATGACTACCTGATGATGCTAGTAAATTACATACAAAGGAAAATCAGTTGTGTAAAACGCGCTGTGAGTCAACCCTCGCTCTGCGCGGATATATATAATTCCGGGAAAGGGGAGAGCATCATTGTGGCGTAAGTTTTGCTCGCCACGCAACACAATCCTACTTGCATCAATATCATATATCAAAGAAACACCATTCTGCGCCACAACAGGCCACGCGTCGCGAACTCATGCGTCATGGCTTCTTCACTTATCCAACGTGCATGGAAACCAGTCTTTCGCCATGCTTGGAAGCCTTTGGTATTTCCAAAAGAAGGCACCATCTCCATACCCGTTAGCGAGAAGGTCGAGGAGGAAGCCATCCCAGGTTACGTTGCAGCGCGATATTATCCTGTCAGGATCGGTCAAATTTTCCAGAATCGATATCAAGTTGTTGGCAAGCTAGGTTTTGGAACCACCTCGACAGTATGGCTAGCACGAGATCTAGAGTAAGTTATTTCTCTGAATAGCGCTGGCTCTAAACTTACTTATTTCAGCGAATGCCAGCATGTTGCTCTCAAGCTTTATGTACGATCAGACTTTTTGGGAAGTGAGCTAGACACCGAGCTTGATGTTTACAGACGTATCAAAGACTCGCCCGAGCACCATCCAGGCCGCAGCGCCATCCGCTCCCTACTCGACTCGTTTGAGGTTGATACGCTCAGTGGAAGACATCGATGTCTGGTACATATGCCCCTTTGGGACAGCGCGCTCAACATCAAGCGCCGCAATCCCATGCGGCGGTTACCACAACCAGTCATGGCTTTTTTTCTCAAGCGTCTATTCCTTGCATTGGACCTTTTACATCGGGAGTGTCACATGGTTCATACAGATATTAAAGAAGCCAACATTTTGCTCCCCGCAGATTCATCGGTATTGGTACAATTCGAGAAACAGGAATTAGAAGAGCCTAGCCCTAGAAAGGAGGTAGATGGTGGTGTCATCTATGTCTCCCGCAAAATGGGCATGCCGAAGGCCTTCGGTGCACCCATATTGTGCGACTTTGGGTCGGTTGTGCCACTGGATGATGGGCTGGATCGTCGAGAAGACATTCAACCCGATATATATCGGTCTCCAGAAGTTATCCTGGATATTCCGTGGACGTACAGCGTGGACATCTGGAACGTGGGGTGTATGGTGAGTCTTGTTCAAAGTGGACACACATGTCTTGGCTGATTTTAACGCTTTCATAGGTTTGGGACGCATTCGAAGGCGAGCACTTGTTTACTGGCCGTGATCCAGAGCACGGCACTTATCGAGGAAGGGCACATCTTTCCGAAATAATTGCACTACTCGGGCCTCCTCCACCGACTCTACTTGCCCGGGCAAACTTGAGAAGCAAGTTCTTTTCTGAAGAAGGTGAGTCGAGACTTGAGTTAGACTGGCGGGGGTTCCAAATTTTCTGTCGTGTTGCTAATGATGATTTTTCCTGAGGTCGCTTCTCCGCTGGGATATCTATGCCTTGCCCGAGAACGCTCGATCAGCGGGAAACATCTCTGCAAGGAGAAGAAAACAGAGATGACAGAGAGTGTTTCCTACGGTTCATGTGGAAAATGCTACAATGGGAACCAGAAAAGCGCAGCTGCGCTCGGGAGCTAGCGGAGGATGAGTGGATTCTGAAGCATACTACAGAAGGCTAAGTCATATGAACCGACTTGTAAAGTACTCTTGCCTTTAAAGCTGACGATGAGGCGAATCGAAAGGTGGAAAGGCTAACGACACACTACGATCCTGAGGATACGCCTAGCTGTCAGGAGAAACTCTGCACGATACGACAAAGCATGCACACGCGCCGCACCGGCAGGCAATACGATTGCACCCTCTCGCTCGACAAGGCCCGATATGGTCGACAAGGCTCACTACCTCGCTGTCTAGCTATTGGGATATTCTGTACGATATGACAAAACTCGCGCCTGCACCGCACGCACAGCCAGAACGAATTACCACCACCTCCGACAATGACAACGCCGACTCAACATCACAGATAAGCAAGAGTCAGACAGATGCGTTAGAGTTGGATAAACACACAGGAAATACACGAAAGCGCGATGAACCTGCAAGCTCTTGCAGGAAGACCAAACATAGAGTCATGAATTGAGATGAACCACGTCGCACAATATAAACGGCGCGAGCATGTTATGAGCTTTATCAGCTGTTAGACAAGGACAAATATAGCAGACGCTACACGTCCGCACACATGCGAGAACACAAGCTCCTGAGGATCGGAAGGGCGCGCAGCAAGGAAGTCAACCTTGGCGCTCATGTTCAGCCTTGAATGGCTAGCAGACCCCAAGGAGGAATTGCTATGGACAAGACAGCGTATGCCCCAGTCCACAGAGGCGTCCAGCCTGTAGCACGATAAGGATAGTGTGATGATGGAGAGAAGAGGGGATGAAGGCAAGTATTTGTGGCCACACGCAACAACCAGTAGGAGGGCATTACGCCCATAAGCCGTAACGCCTTGATGAAGGCGAGACGGCGAGCAGAACAATAAAGAAGCAGTCAGAGCAAAATAGAAAGAAACTGTGTTGTAGCGCCATGTCGTCATGAGCAATATTCTGCCCAAATCACCTTGCTGATTTCCAACTTTGTTTCGTTCTCGTCAGACCCCTGCTTCGGCTTTGTTGTGCCAAAGGCAAAAGGGGAGTGCACACTCCATAAGGTGCGCTGCGGGTTTTCCTCTATATACTACAACAGGCTTCGACGTGGGGATCGCGTCGGAGTTGGTCGACATGGACCCACTTTCCACGAGGTCCTAGTCTCTTGAGCGCTGCTTTCTAATCAAGCCGTCCCTGATTCACTCCGCATTCGCATATTTTGATTTCAGACACAACCTTGATTCCTGCCAAAACTGTGTTATCCGTTGCAAAAGCTTCCCACCGGGCCACGTGAGAACATAAAATGGGTCTGGAAAAGGTCAAGCACATTGTACTGGTATGTTAAAAAAAAAAAAAAGAAGGGGAAGAAGAAGAAGGAAGAAAAGAAAAGAAAAATACTCAACGGCGTCACTAACTCTCATCGATAGGTGCTCTCTGGCAAAGGCGGAGTCGGCAAGTCGTCGGTGACGACGCAGCTAGCTCTGTCCTTATCACAAGCCGGCCACGCGGTGGGCATCCTGGATGTCGATTTGACTGGCCCGTCAATGCCGCGGATGCTTTCCATTGAGGACTCCAAAGTCACCCAGGTCCCCGGCGGTTGGGCTCCAGTGCCCGTCCACCAAAAGGATGCAGACAAGGGAGTCGGCAGTCTGCACGCCATGAGCTTGGGCTTTCTGCTTCCCAACCGCGGCGACGCGATCGTCTGGCGAGGTCCCAAAAAGACGGCCATGATCCGACAATTCATCCGCGACGTGCTCTGGGATGACACTGATTTTCTCCTCATCGACACGCCCCCCGGGACAAGCGACGAGCACATATCCCTGGCCGAGACGTTGCAGAGCGAGGCGCAGTCCGCACAGGTTGCCGGCGCCGTGGTGGTGACGACCCCGCAGGCCATCTCTACGGCTGATGTGCGCAAGGAGCTCAACTTCTGCTTCAAGACAGGCATTCGGGTACTTGGTGTGGTGGAAAACATGAGTGGCTACGTCTGCCCCCACTGCTCCGAGTGTACCGACATCTTTGGCTCTGGTGGAGGACGAAGCATGGCAGACGAGTTTAACGTGCCGTTTCTGGCTTCTGTTCCCATGGATGAACAGTTTATTCGGCTGATGGAAGAGGGCAGACGGCCACAGTACCCGGCAGGAACGCAGGTCGATGGCCGCGATATATCCTCATACACCTCTCAAAATGGAGGACAGAGCAACAGCAACAGCAACAGCACCTTGTGTGACGGCACAGATAGCCTCGTGGATAAATACCAGAGTTGCTTGTTGTCTCACATCTTCAAGCGCGTAACCAACACTCTATCCACGACAATATCCAACCAAAGCTAAGGCAGACCGGAAAACAATACCAAGTCTTGTTTTTCTAGTCAACAAAATGCATCTTGCTTCCATGTCTTTCTCGTGCGACCCTCGATTGGATGCTGGCTGTAGATACCAAGACTACCCAAGCAGCAAAGAGTCGAGACGATGAAAGGTGCTGGAGAACCTGCTGCTATACAAGAACCAGCCGTCTGTCTGGTCCACGTGCGCCTGAGACGCTTTGCCAAAACGGCCAAGGTCGTCCGGCACCAGGAAATACATCTCGGGCAAGAATCAGCCTCGCATTTTAGTTCCCACGCTGAGCAGGGCAGCACTGACTACTACAACCTGGAAAAGTTCTATGTATATGTGATCGGAACTGGAAGGAAGCGGTGCATGTCGACCTCACCAGCTTTTAGGAGGCCAGTGTCAATATGGCTCGGCCTCAGCGCGATGCGTACAGAATTGCTACGAGTCTGGTGCATCCCATCGATGGGAGGCAACGTGTCGGCGGCCAGTCACACTGCGCAGGTACTGGGGATTGGCGCTTCAAAGGGAGCGGATTAGCGAGTGTCGCGCAGTCGTCCGTCACGTCTAGATATTGAACAGCGCGCGCACGAGCGGGCGATGGGTAACAGGCCGAGGAGTTACAAGACAATTTACATACCTAAGAACCGATGCTTGATGAACGCACCCGCACCAGACCCTCTGAGTCCTACGCGCCTCCGTGAACCGCACTTACATGTTATGCATGTATGCACATATGGATGTACGCATTTGAAGGTGCTTAGTGCACCTGCCCTGGTAGCTCCTTGGGCCTCTCCATCTTCCTTGGTGGCCAATGTCGTGCCACTTAGCAAAGTCTGAGTCGGTGTGGCATCGCGCACCGCGAAATGGCAGATTGACCACTGAGTTATGCGATCGCCGAGACGGCGTCCTGTCCGAGTTGCACCACATCTCTGTTCCCCTGCACGTTCTGCCGATTTGCCGCTCTGCCGCTCTGCCTGCTACATCAAACACCACCGGGTCGGCTAAGCGTGACGCTGGCTGACTGGCTGTCCAATGCAGTCTGGTATCTGGTATCCGGACTGTCGGTCTCTGTCCTACGACATGAATTCGAATGAAGTAAACTGTGGACTGTGGTGCGCACATGCAAGCGCCTGAGGGTTGTGCGAGCCTTTTCCTTCGCTCGCTCGGCAATTCTCGACGCTCGGCAATTCGCACCGCGTGAGTTTGGCGTTGTAATTCAACAAGATCGACAGTTTTGTTTTTGGAAATTCTACAGAGCCTACACTGCCAAACTCCACACGTGCGCACTTTCTTCTTCGTCCGTCAACGGGCTTTGTCTTTCGTTTCTTATTTTGGGTTTGGCTTAGGTTTTTTGTGCCCAAACAAAGTCAAGCCCTTACGTCATGTGCTAGAGGTCCGGTGCGCCCCACTACAAACCGCAGGGACCAGGATTGTTTGTTTTATCCAGCCAGGGAGGCAGGGCAAAAAAATATTCAGTCGCCAATCCACTTCGCACATCCACGTTGGTTCTGCTCTTCCTTCTTGCCCCCCTCACACGACCAGATCCTTTTCTCGACGTTCTGCCATTTCCAACTCAAGAACTCCCCAGACTTTACGTCGCGACGTCTTTTCATGGGCATAGTACCTTTGATTTGAAAACGAAATACCCCTACCACCGTGCCGTACCGTCTGTGGATACTGCCTCGCGAAGGCCTCCGCGGCGAAATCCGGTTGTGGAGATAATCGACAAAAAAAAAACCACCCGCCCAGTAATTCTCGGGGCGCTACATTCTATGCGTTCAACTGACCTTCTGCGATTCCTCTTTTCCCGACCTTCCAAGTGAGCTTTCTCTCTTTTCCATCTTTTCCTTTTATTCACCCTCTCCCTCCCCTTTTTTTAACTCCCAGTTTTACGCTATACCCACTGTGTGTTCAACTTCTACCAATCCTTCGCATGCGCCGTTAGTGTGTGTACTGATCGCCCTGGTCCATAGGCCTCGATAGCACCTCTTGAATATTGAGATATATCTACGTCAAAGAAGAAAGAAAGAAAACCCGAGGGCTTTCAACACAAAACTCCTTCATCAAACGTCCGTCAAAGAAGCAGAACTTTCTGCCATCCCAGCTTCCGGTACTCCACAGGTATCGGACTACATCTACGCCATCCACTGTTTTGTCTCCAAAATCATCTTTTCACACCTTCCGCATCCGACCTCCATAACGTCCTCACAGAGACGTTAGCAATCCTATCTAATCACCCCATTGCTGCTGGCTCCGCCAGCGTTATTGGAATAGCCACATTCTGTGGGCCTACTCTCTCAGACAGACACCGCAAGGTCTGTTTGAGCGGCAGCTAGTGCTCCGCAGACTCTGCCTAGCGGGCAAAGAAAAAAAGCATCTACGTCCAGGACATCTCTCCAATTTCTGGAAAGGTCCTGTACCAAAGACTCGATCGAACGGCCTTCTCAACTTCTTCTTCTGCGTCCCCCTACGCCTCCTTCGCGTTTCGGACTTCCCCGAAGACCAAAGACCCTGATTTGTCACCATGTTCAACTGTTCAGTCCCGAAAAACTATACCTTCTCTCCATCGTCGGCCACGCCGCATCTGACCATCAATCATGATGTTGCAGCAGACCTAGACTCGTCCAACGCCTTCGAGGGGCCTGAGAAGCTGCTGGAGGTTTGGTTCGCGCCATGTCCTGAATCTCTCCCTCCTTCTGCGGCCCCCAATGGACTGAAGAGCGTAGCCTCCGATACGTGGATTGCCATGCTTGACATGGTCAATTGCAAAATTCTTTCCGTCTTGGAGTCTGACGATGTGCATGCATACCTCTTGTCTGAGTCAAGCATGTTTGTGTTTCCACACAAGCTTATCCTCAAGACTTGTGGGACCACGACTCTTCTGCTGGGTCTCCAGCGGCTTCTTCATATCGCTGCTGTGAATGCCGGCTTTCCGTTCCACAATGCCAATTCAGTGGACGATATTCGAGCGGCAGCCACCCCATACCGCGTCTTCTACAGTCGCAAAAACTTTCTGTTCCCCCACCAGCAAAAGGGCCCCCACCGTAGTTGGAAGCAGGAGGTAAAGTATCTTGATGATACACTTGGAGGGGGCGGGAGTGCTTACATGGTGGGCAAGATGAATGGAGACCACTGGTACCTCTACATTACGTCGCCTAAACAAGGAATTTCTCCACCTCTCACACCAGATTCGGAGATCAACTGTGAGGTCACTCCTGCCACAACTGTCTCATCCAATGGCGGAAGCTCGGCTGGTGGCGCGTATAGCCAGAACGACGAGACACTTGAAATTCTTATGACCGATCTTGACCCGGAAACCGCCAAGCAGTTCTACTTGTCTCACGCGAGTGCGGTCGC
The DNA here is from genome assembly GCA_018360255.1 of Claviceps maximensis. Classification (NCBI taxonomy): domain Eukaryota; kingdom Fungi; phylum Ascomycota; class Sordariomycetes; order Hypocreales; family Clavicipitaceae; genus Claviceps; species Claviceps maximensis. Next base: position 23,865 of record SRPZ01000303.1, read on the forward strand.
GAGTGACAAGCTTGCTGCTGAAGCGAAAAGCGCACGCTCAAAGGCGCTAAACAGTCTCGACTGCCCTGAAAACACCGCCGAGGGGGAGTTGGACGTGTTTGGACACTGCGATGAAGACGACGAATTCAATGGTGTTAAAGACGGGAAAGCTGAGTCCACCGTCACTGAGGAACTTACCACAGAAGGGCACGCTCTTGGCTCCGTCATCTCGGAGTACTGCGGATTAAACGACGTCTATCCTACCTCTGTCTATCCCGACGCTCGCGTCGACGCCTACCTCTTTAGTCCCTGTGGATTCTCTGCGAATGGCGTTATCCCTGCTCCGACCTCAAACCCCGATGAGAAGTCAGGCGCCACGCACTACTTTACGGTTCATGTGACTCCGGAACCGGGCTTCTCCTTTGCCTCGTTCGAGACCAATGTTCCTGGGGGACAAAAGGGCCGTACCACTGCCGAAATCATTGAACACGTGGTCAACATCTTCCGCCCCGGCCGTTTCAGCGTCACGCTCTTTGAGGCTAAAGGCCGGGGCGTGAACCCGTACGGCATGGGTGACGGAGCATTCAAGAGTCTATCCATGCAGCGTCTCGTGGATCCGGTACGCGGATATCGCCGCGTGGATCGTATAGTGCATGACTTTGAGGATTACGACCTCGTGTTCCGCTTCTATGAACGTGAGGGTTGGTTCGGCGACAAGGCTGCGCGTGTTGGCGAGGATCCATGAAGTCATGACAAAAGATAAACGTTGTTTACGGCTGCGTCTTGTGTATTCGTCGTTTCTGGTCTAGTTGCACTGTTTTTATGTGTACGCAGCTTTGCCACAGCACTTTTTCTTGTTTCTCGGTATATGATTTAGGTTAGTTAGTTAATTGGATGTAGAACTTGAATATACAGTTCTTGCTATCTATCTAGTGGTAGCCATCTTGTGTAAATGAACATGTAATGTAGCAGTACATATCACAAATCTTACATTACATTTTGCATTTTTACTAGTTGAGCACGTGTGTCGCTGCGTCGCGCACCATAACTTTTAACTTGTGAATTGTTTTGAAGCCATCCATCATGCGGTCTTCACTTATATATGTTTATACGAATATGTATTGACGACTGTTGAAGCCTTATACACAACTTTTCTCGTATCTCCAGTATCTTCAATTGTCTGTCCTGTTTAGACCGGCAGGGAAATGCGCGCCCCGAAAGGCAAGATGCTGCTGCTCTTCCCTCTACTTTCGTCAGCAAAAATGGCATGACTCGACGGGGCACCTCGGAGCGGAATCCATGGTCCCCAATCGATAAGCTCACGTGACGTAGCTCTCTCGCAACTTTTTTTTTTCTTCTCCCCTGCCATGTTCGTCAGCGAAAACCTAACACGACCAGCTCTTTTCGGCAGATAGCATCAACGAAGGCGCATCGATTAATCCACCATTCATTGCGATTCAATCTCTCGATAACGGACCGACGAGAAATTTATCCACAAAAAAAAAGAGAGAAATCTCAACCCCCCGCTACCACCTCAAAATGCATCTCATGTACACCCTCGACAGCAACGGCACGCGCCTCTACACGCTCAAGAAGATTGCCCACGGACAAGTAACCAAGTCAGCGCATCCAGCTCGGTTCTCACCCGACGATAAATGGTCCCGGCAGAGGGTTACGACTAAGAAGAGGTTCGGGTTGCTCCTTACGCAGCAGAGTAGGTTCATTCCCGGCACTTGATTTTTTTAACTTTTTTTTTTAAAAAAAAAATGACGAGACTGTTCTTGAAAGGAACGAGAGGAGTGTTTTTTTGCTGATTTCTTTTTTAATCGTGTAGAGGAGGAGGTTGTTTGAGCAGGAATCGTTGGAGTAAAATCTCGTCTGTCAGGAATCGTTGGGGTAAAATCTCGTCTGGCGCACAAAAACATGAAGAAGATGAAAAGTTTTCGAACAAAGATGAAATGGAGCTCTGATGTGTGAGGGTGGGGGATTGGTTATTGCGTCGAGGGGGTGATATCTGGGTGGAGGGAAAAATGATGGCGTGGTGGGAAGGGGAGGCATTGTCCAGGGTCTGCTCGAGATGAGGCGAATGGCACGGAGGGTCAACAATGTCGGACGGAGATGTAGAGCATTTTTATGGTTCCGTGTGTACATGCGGCGTTGGGTTCATGTTTTTTTTGGAGGGAATTTTCAATGGACGGCATGGCTGTCTCATGGTTCTCCTCTCTGGTCTCCCTTCTGCAGAGAGAGAGGGTTGGAATCTTTTTACAAACGGTTCTTGCTGCTTGATTCGTGTCTTTTACATGTCTTGATATCACGGCCTGGTCCTTTTTTTGGGGAAGGGTCCGATGCCTTTCATGTGTCCTATTTTCTTTTCTTCCCCAGCGACAGCGCCCTTTTTCAGAAAGCGAGTGATGAAACCCAAACAAAGTCGTCCACAATGACCAATTGACCCATTATAACCAATTCATGTGTCCCTTATTTTAGTGCTTCCTCTTGGAATTCACATTTTTACCAGCACCAACCCGAATCTTCCCCGCCTGACCGGATCTCTTCCCGCTCAAAATCCCTGGCAAGTAGTCGTCGTCCATAAGATCCCTTTTCTGCTGCCGTCTCTGCTCCTCCGTCATCTTGGTGTACTCCTTCTGGTCTTCCGCGAGGATCAACTCAGCGCCCCATCCGCCTTTCCCGCCCAGCCCCTTGGGCAGCCGACCATTCGCGCTGCCATGAACGGCCTTGGGCACACTGTATACGTTGCCGCGCTTGTTCCACTGGAAATTCTTCTTGAGATGGATCTGGAAGTTGCCGCTGGAGTCGGTGGAGCAGCTTGTCCGCGTGAGGGTTGGCTGGCCGCACTTTGGGCAGAATTGCTTGTCCATGTCCTTTGTGATGGAGAAGCAGCCGTGGCAGCGGAGGACCCAATTCTTGAGGTGAGTGATGCGGGCGAAAGAGGGGGTGACGAGGTTGAGATTGATGCGCAGTGCGACGTTTTGCATGGCGTAGTCGGAGGTGAGGATCGCGGCCTGTAGGGTCTTTTGCAAGGGTTGGGGGGCGGTGCTGCTGTGTGTGTCCTGGGCTTGGTGTTTCTTGAGATTGGACGGAGTGATCCAGCCGTCTGAGTCTGAGTCTGCGTCTACGTCTACGTCTGCTTCTGCCTCGTCGTTGGTGGTTGGGTCTGGGCACGCTGCAGTCGCCACGGTCCCTGTGGGTGCATCCAGTGCTTCGACTTGTTCAGTACCTTGAACGATACTTTCCTCGCTTGCAGGTGGAGCAACAGATAATGATTCTTCGGCATCTGGCTTCAGAGTCAAGGAGCTCAGATCCTTCTCCAGCGATGGTGTTTCGCATGAAGGCTCGACCTCAATGGAACTATTCGCTAATTGTTCCTGGGGCTCCTGCGTCTCTTGTGTGTCTTCCTCTCCTCCCTTTGCCGTCGTCAGGACTTCCCCTTCTACATTCTTGTTGTCATCGTGCCGGCGGACCACGCTGCCGTTCAGGCGCCTTTGTCCCGGGGTATTTCTCAGTCTCCAATCGCCATTGTTCCTCTCGCACTCTAACTCGTAGCCCAGTGCAATGACCTCGATATCAGGTCGACTCAGAACGGAATAGTCGCCAGTGCGCTTCGCAAAATCCGTCACGAATTTGACACTTGCATGGCCCGGGGCGCGGACGGTAAGGAATGGCAGGAGAGTGGTTTCGACTCGAGCACGAGTAGCGGGATCTCTGATCTCGGAGATGACGGAGGGAATAGTATACAACGTTTCGGCCTGCGAAAGAAGCGCGCTGACGGGCGGGTCGTTCTTGATCAGGGGTCCTGTATCAATAATGAGGCTGTGAATCGGCTTGGTGGTCGAAGTTGTGCTTTGCGAGGCAGCACCATCGACAGGCTCTGTGGGTGGTGGTGGGGCAGCCATCGAAGGTCTCCGGCACCTTTCGACCGGTCACAATGTGGCCGAGGGTCGGCTTTTGTGAAGAAGATTATCCCGAGACTGGTCACGCGATCCTCCTTGACTTCTTGTTACCAGAAAGCGCTTCACTTGTCCAATGAGTTTGACTTGGAGGTAACTTGTGTCTATTGATGGCGACGCGGGGCAGGTCCATTCTTGCTGGAAAAAGTTTACGACGATAAGATAAGAGTTGAGATGGCCAATCACGTGCCGGGATACAGAGTGTCAGACCGGACTTCTTCTTTGCAATAGAGAGCAACGACCCAAGCATCAAACACGTTTTGTTTATTGCTGCAAGCGCTTGAACTATTTTTTACTTGAAAGAAACATGACACAAGAAAAGGGGAGAAGGCTGGTCTCATTCTCAATTATGTGAATCTGAGAAACGGGAGTTTTTTCAGCCGTAGAGAACGATAGCGGCAGTAGCATATCATACCCGGTGCTCATTACCTATGAGCACCACAGGTCCCTGTGACTTTGTTGGGTTCGTTCTCCGTCAGGACCTCATAGATCATGTAACTATCAGGATAATGTGATTATTCATATGTTGGCCAAAAAAAACAAGCCTCCGGTCATTCTAGGACCAAAAAAAAAGTTAAAAAGAAAAAAAAAAGAAAATTAGAGAGGGAAAAAAAAGAGGGGGAAAAAAGGGAGGAAAAAAACTTAACTGGAATAACTCGTTTGCATTCTTGTTACAGTGCATCAGAACTACGTCCTTAAGAATAGTGATGTGACGCCGTACATCCATATCCAATTTTACGTTGCAAAGTCATATTTCAAAGAAGTATTCTTCGGGTGATTCAGTCTTATGACGATCATTTAGCGAAGTAATAAAAATCATGATTTCTTCATTCACAGCAAATGATCAGCAACTTTTCTTTTTACTGTCACATCCGTCCTGCGGTCCGGTCATGTAGCGTGCCTCGTTAGCTCGTACCTGAACTATCAAGAAGTGCATGTCAGGGTAGCAGCGCTGTATGCATGCGACGTAATACGTAGCATGCCCGAGAATGGCGGTATGTCAGTGAGATGACTTGGGACAGCTATACCGTTGCATTACATTCATTCTGCGGACGAAAAAAAAAATCTAGTCGATGGCGGTATATACATATGTATGTATGTATGTATATATGACGTACCTACAAGACGGTATGGACGCGGTGCAGCTACGAAAGGCTCGTCAGAAAGCCGCCGAGACAAAGCTGCCCCCAGCTAGTGAGCACACTCGTAGTCTTGAGAGAATTCTTCTGTCGGAATTCACGGAGAAGGATAGAAGTTGCTTCACATGTTTGTACATACGTAGTGCAATCGTGGCTTACGGCCGAGTTTACAATGTCAGCGCTGCGTAGTTCCGATACGAGGATATGTGTGTATCTACACCGGCGAGCTTGAGCTTTAGAATCCATGTCGCGAATACAGAAAGGTTCCTTCCTCACTCCATAGGTTGCTCTTCTTGATAGAGTTGCCGGATGTCGCGCAACAGCCTTGCGCGGTAATTGTCTTGACCGACGCTCTCTCGAATTTACCCCCTGACAGATTACGGAGAACAAGGAATAATTCGCGGCAAGTGGCGTTTGCGTTGATTCAGGGCAAACCATACTCCCTGGTGTATGCTACTGCCACGCATATTCGGGCAGTGTAGCGGTGCGAGAATCTTGTAAAATTGAAGGGCAAGAAAAGCTTGTCCGGCCGGCAAATAGGTGAACGGGGGGACATGTCCTCCATATCTTCGTCCATAGCGGCCAAGAAAGAGCTCGATAGTGAAAACTGGGGTGATATGACTATACCAATGTGCAGACGATGTGTATATCACTGACATCTATCAACGCTGGCCATGCAACGACTTGGTGTCCTTTAGCCCATCGCCCCCTAGTAGGTGTGTATTGTAGATGGTTGGGAAATAGCAGGTGACGTCTTGCACCTGTTCCCGCCGGTGTCCTATATGGCGAATAGAATAATTTTCTCTCCCTCCCTCCCTCTCCCTCCCTCCCTCTCTCTCTCTCTCTCTTACTTTTCTTCTTCTTTCTTTTTTCTTAGAAAATTGTTTTTTCCCCAGTGGAGATCGCGCCGTCCGGTCCAACATGATGATTTGTTTCCGTTATCGTCGGGTCTGATCAGGGGCAGAGGGCGGACTCACCGGCACGTTGGGCGCAAAGGAACATCTTCACCGAATAGGAAGAACGGACATGGAGCGCGACTTTGCGTTTGGACCTGCATGTTGGTAAAGCAATGAGGGACGATGCGCGCGCAATCACGAGACACGTATACCTTGTTGTATATTTTGGACCTTTTGCTTTCTTCCTCATTACGTTACCCTTTGGTGAAGAGCTAGAACCGAGCAAGTCTGGACTGCCAAGGTGCCAAGCTTTGTCATGGTCAAGGCCGGCATAAGAAAAGACAAGAAAGGAAATCCCGTCGGCTAGCACTAACTATACACCGACGCGAATATGCAGGATCCCCGGTTCACAACCGCTGGTGAGGTCACACCCCAGAGGGAAACTAAGGAGGGGACGCAGCGGGACCGTAGATCGTGTACATTGTACAGTACATACAATAGGAAAACGCGGCCGGGATTTCCGGTAGTGTAGACGCAGCTAAAGTACAACATTCTCGAAAGAGTAATGCACTTCCGAAGCGACTACTGGGACCTTTTGCGTTAGGTTGGTTCTGTCCTGGACGCGCATGTCAAAAGAGGGACATTTGCATGAGGATACAGATAACACAAAGAGTCGGTCGAGTAGCTTATCCGAGAGTCGCTCCACTGAATGATGCACACCCTGACTGTACAGTCAGACGCCTCACACTGGAAAATCAACCTAGCCAATCTACAAGGTGGTCGCCTTTTTACCAATGGAGGTAGTTATATACGACAGAAATAAATACTTGTAACCTAGATAAATAAATTTCTATATACTTCATAAATATATCATATTGTATATTGTATACAAATAGGGAACCTCTAAAGTACTTGTGTGGCGCGCGATGTGGCGCGCGCATAGAGGATTGGTCGAGGGGCTGATTAGTGGAGCGACTGTCTCGTGCTATCTTCCGCCTCGATTCGCAGACATGGATGATGGAGTAACAAGCAAAGGCCAAGTTGGACATTAGAAGTTGCCATTGTGGAGTTGGAAGCCAACCAGATACGTAAGAACGAAAAGAATCCCGGATCAAAGCATGGCACTGATAAGAAGATTACCATCTGGCCTCGTCTTGTCGACATCTACTGACCTTGTAGATATGGACCTAGGTATGTATGTGTAGTTACGGCGACCTTGTGAGATACATTTCGTTCATATGAAATCATATTTGCCGCCTTCGCGTTGGATGCCAGGCCACTCTGTCAATCTCGGCGGCGACGTCTTGTTCTTTTCCTTTGTTCCTTTCGAAAATCGAAAATAAACCGACTAATACGATGGGAAAAAATCAAGACAGCATTGGCCGAAGATTGACTGAAGATATAAGACAATGATTGGACGATAGCCAGAATGCAGCCCAAATTTGCCGGTATCATCAGCAGGGCTCGCGAATCTGATTAGATATTTGACGTTAAATGTTGTCATCGAGATAGATGATCCCCTTGAGTCCTTGATTATCTGCGTAGAACTTCCAGAAGGCTTCCCTCCCCCCACCTGATGCACGTCATCTCCACATGGTGCTAGAAAGAATTGCCGGCATTGGTGAAGAGCGAGTTGTGGAAGGAAGTTCTTGCGGGTCTAGATTAGGTGTGAGTGGGCCTCAAAGGGACAGAAAAGATCACTTTTTGATCTGGGCGGCGTAGAAAAACCAGGAGTAATCCACGAGGGGGGCCAGGAAAGGCCGACATTGCTCCGAGCGGAGTTGCACGACGTCGGTAAGCGGGAACGGAACAATGCTATTGATTTGACTGGATGAGCTGACTTCAATCGTATCACCGAGGCGATATCCGGAAAACTCGTGCGTCATGCCTGTTGTCTATTGCTAGTCGCTGTAGAGAAAGGAGGCACTTAGAGTAGAAGAAGGCAAAGAAGGAGAAAGGGGAGAAGAAGAAGAAGAAGGAGGAGGAGGAGGAAAAGGTGTTTTTTATAAAAACTTTTCTTTTTTGTAAAGAAGAACATCAGAAGAGGAAGAAACTAGTGGCACGGATGTGGCTTGCATAGAAACAAAAGTCACAATGTAGAACGTGCGGTGCCTGTGGACATTGCTCCGGCTGCAGGTCGAGGATGAATGACAAACAATGACGATCACTCACTGCATACCTATGGGGCCAAACGGGTCGGTTTTGAATTGGCGCGGGCGAGATTTTTTGTTTTCGGGCATAGAAGGAGCGACTGGAGGCGGCGGTATCGCCAGGCCGCCAACTGGCAAGAACTGACAAGAATGGGCAAGAACTGGCAAGAACTGACAAGAATGGGCAGCAATTGGCAAGAAGCAGAGAGATGTAGCAGCCTGGAATGATGCGTCTGGTCTGACCATTCCGAATCCCCTCCCAGCATACTGTAATTGCAAATACTGATGCTGCACATGAATACGTGCCCCAACGAACGCACGCAGCGCACCTCACGCACGGCATTAAGACATCAAGACTCAAAAGCATTGCGGCTCACCAATGACATGTCATGCAGTATCCACAGGAGCATGATGCACGGCTTTTTTTCCTTGGCTCCACCATCTCTACCAGAGCCGTCTAGATGTCTGTGCCAATCAGCCCTCCAGCAATGGCCACGATTCCGCCCATGGCCGCAACTGGCTTCCATACATACCTCTTGAAAGATACGACGTCTACAGCTGCAATTTCGGCGCCCGCGCCTAGACTCACATGCAAGGTCTTGGCAGGCACTTGTTGGGCGTCCAGACCGACCAGACGGCACAAGCCAGCCTGGCCAGTCATTCCCAAGCCTTCGACAGCCAGCCAGCCACATCTTCAGGCACGGATGGATGTTGGTTTGTTGCTGAGTCCTGAGTCCTGAGGCTTGCGGCGCGCGGCTCACGGCCCACGGCTGGGTTTGCCGATTCGTTCAGCGCGCTGCGCGACTGGGCGGCATGGAACAGAATTTCCTACTTGGTCGTGCGACACACTGCCAATAATACCCGACGTCATTCCCTCCTCCCGTGTCCGACTCACCACCTCCCGTTCCGTGGCGACCGCCGTCCGCCGACCGCCGACCTGAGACAAAAACAACAAAAACAGACAACAACCACTGGGAGCAGCTTGGATTGGATTCATCTGGACGTGTCTCGGAAGTCAGCTTGGATTTCTGAGGCAGCTTTCGCGTGACTTTGGTATGCATATCTGGACATGTGTACATGACGCATGTGCACACAGTTTGTACATACAATGTACAAACTACCTGTATTACATACCATGTTATAGCACTGCGTATTGTCGGCTGCAAACGTCGGTCCCAGAGTCCAGACTCCAGGATCCAAGCAAGCCAACAGCAAGGTTTTCACCAGCGGCTCCGCTCATGCGTCCAGGCAAAATTTACCTTACCCCAGAATTCGTCTGCTCCTAGCGGTGAAATTAGGTGGTGCCTCGTCTGTCGCTTAGCCCTTTTCGCATCATTTTGCCCACAACTTTCTCGCAAGGGTGTTTGCCGTACGCAATGCATTTCTGTCAACCATGATAGAGGGAATTATGTACATGTATCATCCGAGGGTCGTCGGCACGTCCAACTGACTCGGTCGAAACCTTTCCTTATCCTTGCTCAGCAACAATATGAGCCAGCGCATTGGCCCATGAGCCTTTTCTTCCTACTCGCCGTAGATTCCCGACGCTGTCAGGGTTTTACTAGTGGAGCTCGTTATCTAGCGCGCCCAGCTGACTAGCTCCTGTTCTCCTGCGCATGACGTGTAACACCCAGCTGATGAAGAAGCCATCGTGGTGGACGACAACAACAAAATGGCAGGCATCCTACGCTTGACCCAATGAGACTTCGTAAAAGGCAACCAAACTCCGCTCTATTATACCCGCGAAACTTCGTCTTCCGTCCATTCCAGGACACTTGAACAACAAAAAAGATACCATGTGGCTTTGATCCAAATTTCAAACTAGACCAGCATCGGCACATCGCTGGTTTACGTACAGCCCGTGTCGTAAAAGCAATTCATCCAATGGCCAGCCATGAAGCGGCTCTGACTTGAAGGACAAAAGGAACGTTTGCGGGGAGCCGATCTGGGGTACTGCGCGGCGGATCTGGTGACTCTGATGTTGGATGCAGATTCCCTTGTTTTGATAAGAGTTCGAGATCTTGGTTCCATGTCCGCATTTGATCCATCGAGTACTGGTCCATGCCTATCTGAGGCTTTTTTTCGAGGCTCAGCTGGCTGTAAAACAATATTCTGGATCAGATTATCCCATACTGATTAGCCAGTTGAGCATTTACATGTGTACGTTCGTTCTATTGTTAGGTGTGCGTGCTTTTCTTTTCCACGTATCTAAACGAACTGACAACATCCACAGATTGCTCTCGCCTTTCCATGACCCGCTCGCCCTGCGGTCCGTCCAGTCTGACATTGACCCCACTCGCTCTTTCATTCTACATACTATTGAGGGACTTTGCTTTTTTTCGCTTTGATTCTGCTTTCTTTCTTTCTTTCTTTTTTTTTTCTTTTTTCTTTCTTTTTTTTTTTCTTTTTTCTTTCTTTTTTTTTTTTTGCCTACAGACACGTTCAT
>SRPZ01000304.1:0-34242 GCA_018360255.1 Claviceps maximensis
TTCTTTTTCTTTTTCTTTTTCTTTTTCTTTTTCTTTTTCTTTTTCTTTTTCTTTTTCTTTTTCTTTTTCTTTTTCTTTTTCTTTTTCTTTTTCTTTTTCTTTTAGTGGAGCTGCAAGCAAATGCTGATTCATCATTCAACGAGTATACTATATATAGATATTCATTTCTCATGCGGTGTCATTAAAAAAGACAGGCACCTAGAGTAGGAAGCTTGGTTCTTGGTGACGCTCGAGTGGGAAACCGAAGGGGCAAAAGAAAAACAAAACCTAATTCACGGGACCACAATCGGCCGCGGGAGCAACCCTGATGAGACTGGGAGACTGGTATTTCTCACACCCAGCCCCCAAAGTGAATTTCCAGCCGGAACAACCATTACCGCTTCTGACAGCCGTTGCCTGGCAGCCATTCACATTAAAGGCATATGCGCCGTTGCCTCTCGGGAGGTAAAGATTGGTATACTTCCACGTCGAAGGAGGTATATATTGGCTCCTGTATATATGGGTTAGAAAGGAAGGAATGAAAGAGCTTGCTTTTTTGCTGAGCTGGTACAAAAGATAGCAAGATTTTTTAATTTTCTTTTTCAAAAAAAAAAAAAAAAAAAAAACTTACGCAGAGATACAACAGTATCCAGTGTCTCTCTCTTGAAGAAGACTGATGTCGCCTTCATGAGGGGCGGCGTACGCCGTTTGCAGGGTAGACAAGGCTACGCTGCCGAGGAGAGTGGTGAACTTCATAGTGATTGATGTTGCGGAGGAGGGATGAGAATCGAAGTTGAATTTTCCGAACAGGACTGAGCAGGATAAGTGTAGGCGTCTCTCCTCTGCGGCGCAAAGACAGCGCCTTGTCTAGATCATATAGCCTAGTCGCGTCCGGATAACCGGGACTGCCGGACATTCCGACAAGCAAGTGTTTCTAAATTGCATTTACCCGTGGCCCTCGTGCAGTCTGTTCCTTGGTCTCTCGTCACAGCATGACTCTATAATACACACCCCTGAATAATCCAATAAATCTACTTATAGAGAACCTAGGCTAGATACTTAAAGCCAATCAGACCTTCTATAGCTAGGGCTAGTCAAATTCCGCTATCAGAATTGGGGGTTTCAAACTGCGGTCTGCTTCTAAGGGTAGTGGGCTTCGAAGCAGTGGGTCTATTGTTATTCGTACGCGCTCTGCGCCTAGCTTAGCTAGAGTATACAGATAGTAGCTATAGATGCTTACTAACTCTTTATATGGCTTATAGTTGGGAAATCTCTTTATTTTACAAAACTAATAAAAATGCTACTCATAACAACATCATCACTGGAAACATAGATACGGGCTCATGAGTATGTGGAGTTTTTTTTTGTTTATCTTTGTTTGCACCTGAAAGAGACTGGATTTCGGTCAAGACCGGTGAGGATTTCTTCTTCTCTTTTTCTAATGGCCCCTGCAGTTACCAGCTACGGTGACAGCGATGGAATTGTCATGGTTGAACGCCGCGCACCCGCCCTGCAGGGTGAATGACCAGTTATCACAATTGTTTGCGTTTCTGATGGCGGTTCCATGACACCCATCCACCGTAAAGGCAAGTGGCGCACTGCCTCTCGCGAGGTAAAAGAATTCGAGCTCGAATACGTTCTCTCCTATTGTACGACTCCTATATCAGATGTTAGTCAAGGATCAAGAAGTAGGAGAATTGTCTTTCTTCTCTACATTTAGGACCACGCCATCTTCACGAGAGGCAAATCCCGAGAGGCAGAGAAAAGAAGAAAAGCAGAAAAAAAGCAGAAGAAGAAGACTCACGCGCCAACACAGCAGTACGTGTCGGCTCTCTCTTCAAGACCGGTGCTGTCTTCGAGCGGAGCGGCGAATACCGTCTGGAGGGCAGTCAAGGCCAGGCCGCTGAGCAGAGTGGTGAACTTCATGTTGATGAGATGTGGATGAGGAAACCGATGGTGTTGAGAGGGAGTTTGTTCTTCGTTTCGATGCGGTGATGGAGAAGAAAGGGGAATGGTACTTTGGCTAGACTTTCTTTCGAGATTCAGACACAATTCCAGCCGATGTCACAGTCAACGTCGCGAGGGCCACCCGTCCAAGTTTTATATTCCCTTGGTTGGGGGGAAACTCTAAGCGATCCTCTTGCTCCAGGTATCCATGTAGAATTGCCTTCATCCATGGCTCGGACCTACTCATGCACATGCCGTGTATGCACACATTGCATGTACAGTGCACCCCTTGAATGATCTAACAACTCTACATGCTCCGCTATGGCTCCTATCCCCCACTACCTAGCATTCTAGCACATATAATCTTAGCTAAATAGATTAGTAGAGATGCTTAGCTGGCCCTAGTCTGATTGGCTTAAAGTCTCTGGTAAGGCCCCCTGCAAGTAGAGTTGTCAGATCATTCAAGGGGTAGATTGTACGCGCCCGGTCTTTAGCCGTGGACAGAGACACGGGTGCTCGGTTGCTCCGGATGAAAGGCGGAGTTCGACCAACGAAGAATGCATGGGAATCAAGTCCGGGGACGCCGCGATCCATGGCGAGTGTGGGGCACAATGAAAAGAGCAGAAAGGAAGGCTCCTGCCTGCATGATTTCACACCAATGATTGCCACGCCGCACGCGCTATGAGTGCTGCACCTCCGCCACTTAGCATCCTCATATATGTATATATCCCTGGCTACTATAGCTAGTGAGCGAGGGAGGTGCGGGGGGTCTTCAGCTATAGCATTACATTAGTTGAGCTTCCTAATTATTTATTATTTTCCTGCAAGTAGAAGTGCAAAACTATGTAAGAGGTACACTATATTCTCTTGTCCTTGAATCCTTTGAGATACTTGCATGGAATTCGTTCAGTGTCTGGGCGCTAACAAAACTAAGCGCGATCAGCACATGTCCAAGAGGTCTCTTCGGCGTACGTGGCGAGAACTCACGTATATGCCGCGAGCCGCCACTCAAAAATATTTGTAGAATAATTGAACGCTTCGAATGAACGTCAATACATACCTATGTATTGACGTACATAGGTACATATGTATGGAATAAGTGTCTTTACCGGCCCACACCGGCTATAATGATACAATACTACAACAATACATGATAAACAAAATACAAGAATAGAAGAATAGAAGCCTACACCAATTGACTAGAAAGTGGATAAGGATAAAAAAAAGAACGCTAGCAATGGCTTTAGAAAATCTCACGACTGTACTGCTCCGAGACAAACCAATCACGTAAAAGCCGAAGCCTGTTCATCTGTTGTGCAAAAATCGAGCCACGCCGATGAGTCGAGATATGCGTCGAGCTCGTCGCTCCATGTGGGCTGATGTTGACTGACAGTTGGATTTTGGACATCGGCAGAGTTCTCGGCTGAGAGGTCATTCGAGGTAGAGGGATGGAATTCTGCGTCGGCAAAGGCATCAAAGCGGGAATCCTCTCTATCATGGCTCTTGAGGCATCCATCATAGTAGTCCTTGCCATCTTGACCCAGGCCCTGATACTGGCCATGCCCTTGACCCAGAAACATGAGAACCTCGGCTGGTAAATCAGCTGTGAAAAAGGACCCATCTGACATGCCAACATCATCGCTCGTCAGCTCTGACGGGAGAACTGTCCCGTCAAGAATTTCCTGCGTCGGCGTCCTCATCCCGGACCTCGTACGCTCTTCCGAATTCCTCGTCGTACCAAAAGAATCCTGCAACATATCCTGCTCCCCGGTATGCTGGTCCTCTTCGGCTTTATTCAACAACACGGACGACGTAGGCGGCACCAAGTCCTCGACAAGCCGTTTCGCCGTCTGTGCAGCATTGGGAAACGACTCGGCGAATAGCCTATCAATCTCCCCCCATCGCTGATTCTGCTGCTGCCGATCCGCGGCAGCGACATACGTCGACATGGCAATCTTTTGCTCTAGAAATGCCTCGACGCGCGAGTTCAAATCAGCAGAAGATGTCTGCAGCTGCGGGCCCAGCAGGAAGCGAGAGGGCAACCATGAGTCTTCTTCTTCGTAGGTTTCGTCGTTGAATACGATCTGCTCAGTTATTCGGAGGGCCTTGCCCGTGCGTTTCTGGTGCAGTTCACTAGCCTTGTGTGCGGATTGGAGACGGGCTTCGATGCTGCGGTCTGTTCGTCTTGATGCGGCGATGTAGGCGCGTTCTTGGTTTTCGTCGCGAGTGCGGAGTTGCTGTGGGACGTCAGTAAATGAACCTTTAATCTTTCTGTCTCTCTCTCGTTTTTTTCTTTTTTTTTCTATTACAAAACCTGCTCTTTTGTTACTAGACCAAATGACAGATTCGTACCTGGTGGCGAGGTGCCTTTGTCGTCGCCTTTGTCGTCGCCTTTGTCGTCGCCTTTGTCGGCGCGCTGCGATGAGGGATCATTGCGGCAAAAAGCGGAGCGGTCGAATGAGTCGCCAAATCAAGACTGAGAAGTTTGGGTCTAGAATGGCTACTTGACTACTTGATTACTTGAACTGCTTCGTATCGGTCGATTGCCGTGTATTCAATTTTGCGGGTGAGGTTTTGCGGGTGAGGTTTTGCAGGTCAGGTAAGGCACAGCGATGAAGCAGCAAAGAGATGAAGAATGAAACAAGATGAACACGGCGGCATTGCTCGTCCTAATAACCCATGTCGAAAGGTAAGCAGGCAGGTAAATTGTGATACCCGAATCTCGGCTTCTTTTCTTTTTCCGTTTATTTTTTCCCTATTCCCTCGCCCTGCTCTCTGATGTGCAAGATCCCGAATGGCCATCGATCGGCCGACGGTAGGTCAATCGGCCAAGTGGATGACAGAATCGCCACTTCGTCGAGCCGGCTCAGGCAGTAGTAGCAAGCGTGGCGTGGCGGCGCCCGTCAGCAAGTCAACATCAAGCTGGCGCCTCTCATGCTGTTCGTCGCCAACAAAGTGACGTGAGCATGGACATGAACGTGGACGGCATGGACATGGGGCAGACGTTAGGTCGGACAGTTGAGAAAGTCCGCGACGGTTGAGACCATGCGTGAGCAATGGCGGAGCCGGCGGGTCGAATGATTGGATGACATGGACTGAAGCGCATTGTCGGCTCCTTTCCAGTCATCTTCTAGCCCCACGCGGCCCTCTTTCCACTTTCCACTTTCCTCTTTCCTCTTTTTGCCTTCTTCGCGTGGGTGCAACAACTAGCCGATTCCGCTTATTTGGCGCTCCATCGCTACGCTTTTCTGTTTCTCCTTGTCTTTCCATTTGTCATCTGCTTCGGGACTAGACTGCATGGCCAATAAAGCTGCTGATATCTGCTTTCGGGAACAATGATCGCGTAGACAATATAGCCGACTAGTGAGTGTCCTGCCGAAGCGCGCGGGGATTTCTATCTTGATCTTGATCTTGATCTCATCCTACTGCCTAGAAACTCGTGCCACGACGCCGCCTTCACCAAAAGGCCAGACGCAATCGGGTCAAGTTGCGGGATCGGCAGCACTTGACCTCATCCGTCCGTCCGTCCGTCCGTCTGGTGGACCATGAAACGGTAAGAAAAATGTCAAGCGCAGTAGCTTGGGCACATCCAGATCAAAGACAGAGAGAAGATCACGATTCCAAAATCAAGCGCGCAACACTCATTGAAGAAAGACCTTTGTGCTGTTGATCCTATACTAATGTCGGCTCCTGTTTGGACCTGCTTAGCTTGATCAGTGGTACAAAGCCTGAGAAACAAATCTAGAATAAGGACTTGGAGCCTAGGGATAACCACCTTGAAGTAGGTAGTCACGACTTGCTATTGTTGAACTCGCCACCACTGTCTAGATTTCTAGACATTCCTTCGAGACTCTTTCCTCAACCAACTTGATCAGCGAGAATCGCGGACACATGACGCCCGCAAATCCGCCTGTTTCCGCCCACATTGTCACCCCATCCGCGCCAGCGCGAACGTGATGCCGTCGACTTCGTGAGCGCGAGGTGTCAAAGATGTATGGATCTTGTCCAGAAATATTCACTTACATGGCAATTCGTGATGAATTACGGTTGAATTCCGGGCTTAATCGTAACCAGGGATAAACTTGACTCTCTGAGCCTCCTCCTCGTCAAAAATATAACATGTGATTTTGTGGTCCATGAAGTAGTCTATTCTTCTCTTTTTGGATGTGATCCGACCCCTGACCAGATCCAGTAGGGGAGCATCACATCCTCCAAGGTGTTTCTCCATCCAAGCCTCGTCAAGATCCATGCCATCCACGAGCTGCTCGACGGCGATCTTGGCGACATCATCCTTGGTGTCCAGCCACCTTCTCGCCACGCCCCTAAGAAGAGGCGCTAACCGAGGGAACGGTAAACTGGTCATTTCATCTCGACTGAGCTGGAGTTCTTTGCTTGTATGTGTTTCTCGGTCACAGTTGTCAGCGGAGTGCGCGACGCGGACGTCCTCAATACATTCGAATCCATAGAAGGCTCCGTCGAATATAAGAACGGTCTGCGGTAGGCACCATGATGTAGTCTGTACTCGCGGGATGCCCCTCTTGAACTCTGAATAGCAGTTGAAATCACTTTGTAGTTCAGATGGGCGAAAGAGTCCAGTAGAGCAGAGCAGCCCAGCTGCTACGAAGGAGCTTGACTTGGGCACACATATCTCCAGCTCCTACCACTGATCAGCCTTGACAACAACAATCTGTCCAACCCACGGGGCGACTTACATGAATGACCCGCGGCACGTTGTAGTAATTCAGCGCCACCTCACCTACAATGCACATGGGAACCCCATGATGTCGCAGAATCGCGGCGGCAACTTTAAGCGGCGCCAGATCCATGGTAGATGGTGTAGAGTATGTACGTCGCAACCGTCTTGGGATGTTGGAAGCAACACGAGGGACAGGCCGCTCGCTTGTGGAAGACTCGGCCCGGCCCTTGGTTGATGTTGCAACCCTGCTACCAGAGACCCACTCGCACCTGCCGATGAATCGTCACTTCCACCAGCTGGACTTGAGGCACCAACCAGACAATGAGGCATCTAGCCAGCCCCTACCACTGAGGATATTGATGAGGGCAAACCTTCGGCGAGGTCTACACCTGATGTCTGGGGGACTGTTATTTAATATTTAAAGAGTCATAAGAGTAGTTGGTATGCAACGGATGATTCTGCACCTCTACTGTGGGGAAGATAAAAGTGGGGCTTGAGCCAATCATATTACTACCAGGTAAAGTTTCCTACGAACCGTTGAGGCCATGATCACGTGCGCCGGGGTGCTGAGTGGCGGGGGAAGTGCACAGCGCACGCAGCGGGGCACGATATAGTGGTGTAAAATCATTCATGGGGCGTCATGTGCAGGCACGCGCTGGTAGTATTTTCTGCTGTGAGAAACTCGTGTGCCACAAGTCCGATTCGTAAACCAGACCTTGTCCTCATCACATACATTATGTACGCCCAAGCCCGCGATGAAGGCATTCTTGAGAACTGTACTCAGACGCCAACACCTCCCGCTCGGCCCTCGAGTTCAACTCCTCTCGGATTTGCATCTTGAGATCGGCCAGCAGTACTCGTCGTATACCTTTCCCGTGTCCGCCCCATTCTTGCTCCTGGGTGGAGACATTGGACGTCTCATCGACTACGATGGCTACCGACAGTTTCTCGAAGCGCAAGTATGCCGATATAAAAAGGTGTTTCTGGTCCTCGGAAACCACGAGTTCTACGGCCTTGACTACGACGCAGGCCTTGAAGAAGCGCGCCGCCTGGCCAAGGAGCCGTCGTTGGCAGACGGGCTCATTCTCCTGCACAAAACTCGATGGGACGACGCCGATTCTGCACTGACAATTGTCGGCTGCACGCTCTGGTCTGCGATTCCAGATCAAGTCTCGCGGCTGATTGAGTCGGGTGTCAATGACTTCCAACATATCGGGGGGTGGACAGCCCAGAAGCATAATGAGACGCACGCCGAGGAGGCGGCCTGGCTGCGGGAGCAAGTCGCTCACGCAAACCACACGCAGAAGCAGCCTCGGCAGACTGAGCAGACTCATCAGCAGCGCGCGAGTGAGGGCAACCACGAGAACGGGGGTGAGAACGGTCCTTCGAGGAGGCTGGTCCTCGTCGCGACGCACCACGCGCCCTGCAAGGACGGCACCTCTCGGCCTTGCGATGCCAATAGTCCCTGGTCACCCGCCTTTGCGACCGACCTGCTCGATCAGCGCGGTTGGGAGGGTGTCAAGGTCTGGGCATTCGGCCATACGCACTACTCGACGGATTTTCGAGCTGGTCGCAGCAACGTCAGGGTGGTGGCTAACCAGCGGGGATACGTGTTTCCCGGCGGCGTGACGCTCACGCCCCTGAATCAGAGCAAGAAAGTATCCAAGAAGGCGCGCGACTTTGATCCTGCCATGGTCATCACATTGTAGCCTTTTTTGTTCTTTCTTTGTTTGTTTCTTTGTTTCTTTCTCCCCTTCTCTCCCACCTTTTCTCATTCTTTCCCTTTTGCTGGAGCGAAAACAAGATGTTTCTGACCGAAACCTCCATGTTCCCCCAATCAACCACTAGTTGATCTCAAGTGCCCCTGGTCGTGACGCCAAAAACAAAAAAAAAAAAAAACGGCCGAACCAATTTCATAAGTTGCTTCGCGTTGGCCATCACTTATCAGCGAGCTGAGATTTCATGCGAGATACCCAAGTCAGCCAAATGACCAAAGGAGATGCAGCTGCTGATATGCTGCAGAGACTGGGAGAAGCCCGTGTCCTGGTGACCATTCGTAGGCATCTGGTAGTCGTATGATATGACTTTTGTTGCTGCAATGCATCATGCATAATTTTGCTTCCAGTACTGTGCCAGGACATTGATTCTCATGGACTTGCAGTGATGAAGCTTTGATGGCATGTAGAAGGCGGACAACGTCGCGTTGCATTCCATCAGCATCGCGACCTCATATGCGTACTCGGGTGCGTTGGGCCAAAAGGTGTGGCTGAAGCAGCCGAAAAAGGCATCCAGATATATCGCTTCATGCATTCTTGTAAAGACATGCCGCTGAGTTGTTCGACCAGCTTGCCCACCTAGTCAAGTCCGCAGCCATACTCATAGCCTTCTCTTGGCTCAAAGACCAGCGGTTGGTCGAAGCACTCCTCGACGGTGGCCCGTCTGGTCGCCGGGCCTGGTCCCTGGCAGCGACGAAAACATCAACAGATCTTTGCTGTAGAAATCATAGCCACAGCCCGAGGAGTGCGTCAACAGGTTGCGAAAAGTGATGGGGGTTGCGACGCTTCCCGAGGATAGGCGATCCGTCGGCTCGCCAGCCCGCGAGCACCGGCTGCCGGCCAAGCACGGGTAGAAGAGCACACACGTCAGTGTCGAGGATTAGATTCTTCTCCATGACTTGAAGCACCGCGACTGTGGTAGGCGCCTTTGTGCAGGACGGGAGCGTGAAGACGCTTCGTTCGTTAATGGGGGCCTGGTCCGGCGAAGTGGGCGATGTAGCATTGATGTACGTGCGAAGGATATCAGAACCTATTTCCCAGGCTTAGTTCTGCTTGCCAAAGGACCCGGTGGCCTGAGAGGGTGCATAGCCAATCCACGAGATATCACGCTGCTTTCAATCGACAATGTCGCATCTTTTGGTCTTCCTGCTCTCAAGGCACACGACAAGGTCCGAGAGACTAGTTTTAGAATAATTCAAAGATATATGTAACTGCTTTCTACTATGAAACCCGGCTTTTCACGCGAGAATTTCGTCGTGAAGTGGGAAGAAAAAAGAAAAAGAAAAAGAAACACGAAATACAAATTCATTGCCAATCCGAAAGCAACCGATATTCTATAAAAAGAAAAAAAAAACAGAAAAGAAAGACCCAGGAAGGAGAAAGAGAAAGAGAAAACGCAGTATTGTATCAAAAAAATAGGTCGCCACATAAATACACCCAGACACAGACACACACACACACACACACACACCCTATCTATACGTCTTTGGTCATCGGCGCGAGCGACTGCGCCAACTCAACAATATTGCCTGTGCGATAATCTGCCCGTCCGGGTTGGCCAACCTCCTCGTCGCTTGATTCCAAGACACCCTCGGCATCGCTGTTCGACTGGTCTTCCGAACTGGTAGGTACCTTGCCGTTGCCAATCAGCTCCAAAATGCAGCCCGCTTCCTCCTCCTTGAGGAAGAACTGGCGAAGACCCGTGGCCAAGTCGAGGCTCGGCTTGTCCGCGGTAGTTCCCCATCCTCGTTCTCTGGCTTCGGAAAAGACGGCGTCGACGTCATCTACTTTCAGGGCAATGTGATGGATGTATGATCCGCAGTTGAGTTTGAGAAGCTTGGAGAAGACGGAATCGGCATTGAGTCCCTCGGTGAGGATGTTGACGCGCTGGTCATCATTGGGCAGGCCCATGACGTGCATCAGGCCGTCGTCTTGGCCCTCGGCAGCGGAGCCGGCATTGACAGTGAAAGTCTTGACATGCGTGAAGCCCATCATGCGCTCGTGGAAGATCTTGATCTTGCTGGTTTCGGGCATGATGGTGGCAAAGTGATCGATGTGGCGGGCCGCGTTGGCAACAGAATCCAAGACGCCTGGCGCGGCAGTAAACGCGGTTATGTCCAGCCTTTGAGCTTCGGTCGGGGTCTGACAAAGACTCATGGGATATCCAGCTTGCTCGCGGTCGAGAACGAGCTCCAGAGTGCCGTCCTTGAGAGTCCGCTCCTGGAAAGAGAGCTTCTCGGCCTTGAGCACCTCGCGAGCCCTGTCCAAGTTGTAGACGGAGTAGCGTGTAGAAAGACCCAGGTGAGCTTGTGAAGTGCCCGCGGCAGCTTCCACCAGGCTGATAGTTGGGTCGTCGGATCCGGGAAGCAAGAAAAGACTGCCATCTTTATTGGACTTGGCGTTGTAAACCCGGGTCAGGGTCTCCACGGCGCGCTTATAATGGACCGTAGTCAGAGTCATATGAGATAGTCGTTTCACTCCGAGGAGGTTGACGGCTCCGGTCTGTCTCCGAGAGGCAGCCAGGTCACAGCATGCCTTCCACATGACCTTGCTGGTCTTTTGGCCTTCCAAGTTGGACAGGGCTGCTTTGATGAAGGCCTTGGTGTCGTTGGCAGATGCGTCCAGGTTGGATTTGGCATGACCCTTGAGGGAGAGGCCACTGCAGGCGCGCATGAACAGGTTCGCGGTTCCCGAATTGCTTACCCACTCCGGCAGCATGAGAATAGATCCAGCGTCGAGCTCATTCAGCATGGTTTCGTTGCTCCAATTGGCATTGAAGATGTTGTTGGCGCCGGCAAGGATGAAGCGAGCACCGGGAGCGGTCCCGGCAAAGGTTTGACGGGCCAAGGTCGAGACAACATCAGGGGTCAGGACATAGCGCTGAGCACAGGGGACGAATACATCGGCCCTGGATGCTGATAGAAAGGCAGAGAGGTGTTCTTCGTCGCTAGATCCGGCCTTTCGTGTGGTATATTGATGTGAACTCAGCTGTTTGGGTCCAAGGCCGGCCTCGAGGCTCCTGGGATCGAATTCTAGGGGGGTCTGGTTCTTGATGGCGAGACGACGGGTGCTCTCAATGGCATCGCAGTCGATACCCTTATCATCGACGAGGAAGCCATACTGGCTCGAGATGGCCACGATGCGACCGAGACCCATTTGCGTGACGGCATGGGCAAAGGTGGCGCCCACGCACCCAAAGCCTTGGATCACCAGACGGACTCGTCCGATGAGTTTTGGGTCTGTGTGAAGCAGAAGCTCCTTGAGCGTGATGGCCATGACATAGCCGACGCAGAATTCTTCGAGGCTCCATCTTACGCCGTCGAGTCGCTCGTGCAACAAAAGGGGGATGTCGGAGGGCGTTGAGCCGATGCAGCCAAGAGCAATACGCAGAGCGTCTAGAGCTGTCGAAGTGCCCGGGGCACAATACCTCCTCGCGTGCTTGTCAATGATGGCGTGGTCGGTGTTGATGTCTCCTCCGGTGCCCCAATACTGGGACAGAACTCCGGCGTTGTCGCGAATGAAGCGCTCCAGAACAGAAGCCGCACGAGGGTCCCGTGAGGAAAACCGAACGCCGCCCTTTGCGCCGACGATCTGGGGTTGGGAAGAAACAGCAAGCTTTGCGCTCATGGAGCGAGCGACATCTCGAACCTCGTCGAGCGTTGCTCTTTCGTGTAGGAATAGACCGCCGCCGGCGGGAGTTGGCACGGGCGAATCGATGACGATCCAGCCCTCCGCTGTGGACTCCTTGTCTGTCCAGTGCCAGACGCAACACCCATCAATGACGCGAAAGTGAGGGACATGACAAGGTTGTCGGCCAACATGTCCCAGAAAAGTATCCTTGGGTTTTCGCACAGTGTTCTCAGTTTCTGTGCACGTAGATGGCGGTGGAGTTGAAATGATTGCAGAAGGCATGATGTAAGTGATGTGCTCAAAGAAATAGAAGGCACGAATTGTAAGAAGGAGACGTGAATGTGAGTTGACAAAGGATTTTGTTTTTATGGAAACTGCTTCATAAGGCAAGTTGAGAAGGGACGATAGACACTCTTTATATACAGTGATACAGAAGCAGTACTGATATTGATACCTTTTATATATAGTGATTTAGAAGCAGTACTGATATTGGATCGCAAGGATGTACAGAACGAGGAGGACATATAGGGGGCGTGTATTTTGATACAAGATAATGCACGCACCCGCATTGTCTGTACGTACTTGCGTATACATGTATGTTCTTTGCCAATGACCCCGATATATCAGAGCACATATCTGCTCCGAGTCAGTCACTGCTCGGCCCACGATATTCAACAGCAATACTATGGTGATGCAAGCAGCACATCCGTGTCGTCATCGTCTTGCTTTCTATGCCAAGAGAATCGGACGATCAGCGGACACGGCAATACCGAACAGGAAGATTAGGGTTCTAGTTGCCGTTGGTATTCCAGCCGCGCAAAACTGCCGACTTGGACCAACCTTGTTTTGGTCTTAGTCCAGTCATTTCGCCCGGTCCTGTCTTGCTTGCTTCTAGAATCTTCCGAGAAGAAAAAAAAAGGGAAAAGATGGGAATACACGATTCATGGTTTGAGCTAGTCATTGCGAGGCAGCAAGTGAGATGACAGTTTTACAGGCGTGACTCGACGGCAGAGTACATGTGCAGTCCCCGTGATTTTTCTCGACAGGAGTGTTACGGGGGCTAGCCGAGACATGGGGGAGGAACGGTGCTAGACTTGCAAACCACGGCTTTGGCCCGATGCTAGTGTAGTATGAACAGTACATACATGTATGCAGGGTCTACATAACAACATGAACGATGTACATGTTTCAATTTGCCTTATAGAACCGTTACGGTGGTAACCGAGAATGGGAAGGAAGAGAAACGACGTCAAACTGGCCATTAGAAATCCCCCAGGGGATGGGGAAGGGGTGTTAGTATCGAGGTGGATCAGGGAGGATCAGGGAGGATCAGGGACAAGCTGTCAATCGCTAAGTGCAGGCAAACCGATTCGGGGGTAATTTACCCAACCAGCAAGGTTACTTTTGGGTAGCGTCTGTCCCTGGTATTTCTTGGACAGGGAACCTCTAGAATAGCCGCACCTGGTCGCCACATGGGCGGCCGTTTTTCGGATCGACACCGGCCAAACTGTCGGGCTCGGGTCTGCATACCCTCTTATGTTCTTGATATTTACCGGATCGTCATCGTGGTCGAGACTTGTCAGCATGAACGATATCATTAGTCACTGTTTGTCGGTAACAACTTCATTTTCACTGACGAAGGATGTGCCCAAGGTACAACACTAGAAATGGGGATGATAAAAAAGGAGAAAAGAGCGTAGAAATAATGTTCCAGGCACGAAGGAAATTCAGAACGCGGGTTCGGGGGCCTTTACCGACGTCCCTCCACATTTTGGGTATATCCTTACCGACCCACAGGGCTATAAAAGCATTCCTCCTTGATTACATATGATAGTTCTGTTGGCCTATTCCCAGGTGGTTATCTTGCAGTATCTTTCCTATTCAAACCTGTATTCACAGACACCTTTATTGACCAGTCTCACCTTGTCCTCGCCCCGCTATCAAACCATAATCACACATAATTTTTCAAAGTCCAGATAATTGAGAGAAAAGCAAGAAAAGAAGAGTCAAGAAAAGAAGAAACACCCACGTCAACATGTATTCTGTCAGCAAACAAGATCCCCAGCAAGAGGTGGCCAGTATCTTCAACTCCTACATTGCGGCTTGCAGCATTGGGGCCGCTTGGGAGATCGGCCTGTTGGATGAGGTCCGAACGAACAAGGGCGTCGAGATCGACGAGTTTGCAGCCCGGCATAATTTGGATAAGAGATCAACGCGTGGTCTCGTCGCGGCTCTAACAACAGCTTCCATACTGGAGCATCAAGGCAATAGAGCGACGCCGGGGAGACTGTTAGAACAAGCCTACCAGAACAAGAGCCTGTTTCACTGGCTTTCACTCGGATCCGGCAATCTGTTCTGCCGCATGCAGTACCTGCTGCGCAACGAGAACAGAGAGGGGCTTCGCGACACGCGGGATTCTGCTGCTATTTCATATGCATGTCGCGGGGCGAACGAGCAGTTCATAGACAATGTCTTCCTCGACGCCGTCGCCTCAAGCGGCTGCTCCTTCACCTCTGTCCTCGACCTCGGCAGCGGAAGCGGAGAACGACTGATGCAAATCCTTGACCGGTACCCCAACAGCACGGCGATTGGAGTAGATATTGCTGGCCCTGCCATCGAGCTTGCCCGAGCGGAATCTGCCAGACGGGGATACTCGAACCGGATCACCTTTACCGAGGGAGACGCCCGGGAGCTAGAATATCGTGCCGAGTTTGCTCAGGTCGACATCATCACATCGTTCCTCATGGGCCATGACTTCTGGCCACGAGATAGATGCATCCGGTCTCTGCGAATGCTACGAACGGCCTTCCCGCGAGTCCAGAGATTCTTCCTCTGCGACACGGTGCGGATTCTGCTGGACAACGCCAAAACACGACATGCCGTCAAGGAGGATGCCGTTCCCATTTTTACTCTGGGCTTTGAGTTTGGCCACGCGCTTATGGATGTGACATTGCCTACGGTAGAGGACTGGGAGGGTGTCTTTGAGGCTAGCGGATGGCGTTGTATGAAGCAGCATCACATGATGCCGCCCTCACTGACTGTTCTTTTCGAGTTGGAGCCGCTCTCGAAGAGTGATTAGAGGGAGGCGGGGCTCAAGATGAAGGTTCTATTAAAGGGGAAGGGGACCGGGGGGGGGGGTGCTCGTCTGGGCGCGCAGGGGGGAAGCCGTTGGGTTTGAGGCACATGTGCACAGTGTGTAGATAGCCACATACATACATATGTATGTACACGCACAGATAGCGCTATTAATGAATAACGAGGCCAGTGCGGCGGGATTCATATGGTGACTCCAGGTAATCCCGAACATTTTGCCATACAATTTTGGGGTAAAAAGTTTCGGAATTACCTACGACCCACCGTATGTTATAGGGATATTCAAAGTAGGAGTATTTCTGCCGTAGCGATGTTTGTGTTTACACAGTGCAATGTGCCGGGACTAATCTGGTGAAAATCAGCTGACCAACAGCGATGAGGGAAGATACTAGTATTAAATTTAAACTACTCAAGCTTCGCAGCTCGGCAAGTTCCTTTCCCGTTTATTTTTTTCCTTTTTGGCATCTTTCTTAGCTCCAGCATCTAGTAATGTACAATGATGTGCTTTCTCAACCTGTTTCATTTACTTCCAATGTCGGATCTGCTGCCGCGGACACCTGAGCCATTTTATTGCAATCGTCCGACGTCTGGGCCTCGTCGACCTTCACTCACGCAGCCCGAAATGTGTATGTACAATACACACCCTGAATAATTAGCCACCCAGTACCTACAAAAAACGCGGGGAAATTGACCAAGCAAATCAGATTACAGAGGTTCAAGTACCCCTACTAGGTCCTTCAGCCGAGATCACGTGTACTAGGGTGCTAAGCAGCGGGGACGTGGCACACGTTGCTTCCGCGGCGGGGCTTGTACATGTGGCTAATCATTCAGGGTGTGTATTAAAGGGAAGACGGGCTTTTCTCTCGTCCGCTCCATCTAGCTAGCTAGGTAGCTTGGCCTCACCCATCTCTTCGTTCAGGAGACAAGGATGAATTGTGAAGCGATCATCGGCATTTGCCCAGCCAGCAACCGCCTCGCCCGCCTCCCATGAGAACAGGAACAACACCATCTCAGCCCTTCCTCTTCTTCCTTTGAACATTATTTATGTGGAACAATCCTCTCTTCTGGGCACACTCAAGTTCGCCCATTTCTTCAAACAACAGCAAACATGATCTTCTCTTCTCGCTATCAGATTGATATTCCTGATGTGGACATCTTGACCTATCTATTCGGTTCGTTACACCACATCAAAACGCATCAAGCCTGACGACCGATTTGATAGGCCATGACATGCTTATGCTAAGGCACACTTATGCAGCAAATGTTTCCATCTTTGTCTTTTCTTTACTGACCCAGCTTTCTAGAAACGCCGGCTCCGCGAGGAGATGGCTTTGTCTACGTCGATGCAGAGCAGCCGAATAAGGGGCTACGTTGGCCTGAGTTGAAGTCAAGTGTCCAAAGACTTGCAGGAGGGCTCCGCGAAAAAGGCAAAGTACGAAACGGCCATGTTGCTCTGGTATACACGACAAACTCGGTACGTCGACAAATCTTGACCAACAACTCTTATGACCCACCTCCAGCCCCACACCCCCCCTCTCTTCGGCTCTTCCCACCCTCTCTTTGCTTTTAATTCTAGGGTTTAATTCTTTTTTTTTTGTCAAAGATTTGGTACCCGGTAATGATCCTGGGAACAATATGTGCCGGTGGAATCTTTACCGGCGCCAATCCAGGATACACATCCACAGGTGAGTCTAGAAGGCAACTGATTTCCGCCGAGGACAGGGGGGGAGCTCCGAGTGACGCAAACCTAACTTTATGCAAATAGAGCTGGCCCATCAGCTCAAGACTTCGGGCGCTACCTGCATTTTTACGGATTCAGAGCGGCTCAACACGACTCTACAAGCTGCCGCGGCTGTTGGTCTGCCGAAGACATCCATTATTCTGGTGGACGGAGACGACCAAAGCCGAAATGAAAATGGTGACGGGATCGATAGCCTCCACGACTTGCTGGCATGCGATCCTTACTCGTGGGAAGTTGTCAAAGACGGAACTGTCTTGGCAGAAAAGTAAAGGCACATCTTACACCAATCCAGAACGAGAAAGGATATCTAGGCAAGCTAACGAGTTTTTGCCCTCATTCTAGAATTGCCGTCCTCAATTTCAGTAGCGGTACAACGGGCAGCCCTAAGGCGTGCGTGATCACCCACCGCAATCTAGTTGCCAATGCCGAACAGCAACTGCACCTTGACAGAGTAGCGCGGGAGAGATCATCAGATCCGAGATACGATACCGCTCATGACGTACATTGTGTCTTCTTGTCATTCTATCATGCGAGTGAGTACTGAGTCATTCGGACGCATCTACACATGGGAAGAAAGAGACAGACACAGAACGAACGAGGCTAATCTGGACAAATACGCACACACACACACACACAAAAAAAAAGGCAGCCTCCTCGTTTATTGCATCGTTAATCTGCGAAGAGCCTGCACGACAGTCGTCATGCGCAAGTTTAGTCTGAGTCTTCTTCTTGACACCATCCAGCGATTTCGCGTTACGTCCTTGTTTCTCGCCCCGCCCGTCGCCGTGGTGCTGGTCAAAAGCAAGCTGCTGGCCCAGCACGACCTCTCCAGCGTCAAGTCTCTCTTGTGCGGAGCGGCTCCCCTCAAGCCAGAGCTGTCAAAGAGGCTGGAGGCAATCTTCAGTGGCGGCAGGGCTCGCAGCCGACAGGGATGGGGCATGACTGAGGCCACCATGGCAGTTACCCTGTTCGCGCCAGATGAATTTGATCCTTCGCACCGGGGGGTCGGTTACCTGGTCCCCAACATGGAGATGCAGATCATCGACGACAACGGCCAGCCGATGGGCTACAATGAGGAAGGGGAGGCTTTGGTTCGAGGTCCTAATATCTTCAAGGGTTACTACAAGAACCCTAGCGCAACTGAGCAAGCATGGGCCAAGGGTGACTGGTTGAAAACCGGAGATATTGTCACCATGAGTGAGAGTGGGTTGCTGACAATTGTAGATCGCAAGAAGGTTTGTTTTTTTTTTTTTTTGTTTGTTTATGAAGACATCCCTTCAAGGTTCCGATTGACTTTCCTGCAGGTCTTTTCTTTCTTTTTTCCTCCGTTTCGTTTCGTTTCTTCTTTTTCCTCGCTTACAAACTCTTCCTGTCAGCAACTCATCAAAGTCAAGGGTTACCAGGTAGCGCCGTCAGAACTGGAGGGTCACCTACTTGAACATGAAGGGGTTAAAGACTGTGCCGTCATTCGAGTTAATCGGTACGTAATGACTGTGTCGATCCTTTGAATTTCCGCACGTAGAGCAACCCCCCCCCACCCCCCCACCCTCTGCACTAGCGTTTTTGCCATTCGGCTCTTGCCGAAGACTTCAAGTACATACACTACTCATTTTTTGTGGTTTGCCCCTATTTTCTTCCCTTCCTTCTTTTCTTTCGCTAATATATCTTGGGATTCCAACGACAGAGGCGGCCAGGAACACCCTCAGGCCCACATCGTGCCCAGAGACAGTACGGTGACGGCGGAATCGATTTTGGAATTCATGAGCCAGCGACTGTCGGCGTACAAGAAACTCACCGGTGGCATCGTATTCACTGATGTCATTCCCAAATCCGCGTCGGGCAAGATTCTGCACCGGATGCTTCGTGACCCTCAATCCGCCGGGTCTACGCGTCTGTAGGACAGTCTACGCGTCTGTAGGAACTAGAGGGGACGGGGGTCAACAAAGAAATAAAAACATGTAGCAGCCGATGTAGTAGCCCGGAGCGTGTACGATTTTGAAATATTCTGATCACGTTCTAGTTACTCTACGCTATGCCGCCTGCTAGAGATTGAAGCAAGTCAAGTATCCCTATTAGGTTCTTTAGCTAAGATTATATCTAATAGAGTGCTACGCAGAGGATGTAGTATTTATGACTTCTATACTAGGGCTTGTATAGGTGGCTAATTACTTAGGGTGTGTATTATATAGATTCGGATACATACTAGCTGCTGTGGCGGACTCTATATATAGTGGAGTCCCAAGTACCGAGGCGCCCGCCCTCGGGTGAGGAGGTGTAAAATCATTCAATGAGAGGCATGGCACATTGCGTGGCCGCACGGTCTGAACACGCCCATCCCGCTTATGCAGGGTCACGGCCGTTGGATCCCGACTCTGTGGCTGCGGAAGTTGTGATCGGCGTCGGGGATTTTAGCGTTTGACAGCACAGCACACATCCGTCCTGGGGCTTGACGGGCGCGGCTTAAATCATTGTAGGGGTGCATTGCATGTGCTTTACATGCATACAGTCCACTCCTTAAATAATCTGACAACTCTGCTAATAAGGGGCCTTACTAGGGACTTTTAGCTAATTAGACTAAGGTTAGTTAAATACCCCTACTTATTCTTTTAGTGAAGAGTGTATATACTTGAATATAAGGTAGTGGAGGGTAGGAGCTGTAGCGGAGCATATAGAGTTGTCTATTTACTTAGGAGGTGGCGCCGATGGAGCTCTGTTACGTTATGATTGGTTAGAGATATAAGAAGTGGGGATGTAGCTATAATATTCAGGTAACGAGGCATATGTACATTAGAACAACCCCTCAATACAACCGCATTATGCCTATATCCTATTGGCTTTTTCAGCCCTCAAGACGGCACCTCTCCCCGCATTGCGACAGTCCAACGTCTTGACATGCGACATCCTGGCATCCGGAGATCCCAATAGCTCGGCACCACTATATGTACAAGACCGCCATGTACAGGGAATAAATATCATGACACTAATCAAAATATGTTAAACAAACTTTTGACGTGAATGATCCTCCGACTCGGGCCGACAACTCCCCCCCCCCCCCCCCCCCCCCCCCCCTCTCCCACCTTCAAACTCATGTCCCTACTTCGGACTCCGTGAGCGTTCACGCAGTCCGCGAAACAAAGCTAGTCGTTGGCGAACGTCTTGAATCAGTCCGCGCTAGCCAAATACCCTTCTCGGCAGTCAGATTGTTCTGCGCCTGTTCTAAAACCCTTCGTGACAGGTCTAAACTCGCTAGTCCTACCCGAAGTTTGAGCACTGACTCAAGAAGGAAAAACAAGGAAAAACCCACAATGGTTCCTCGGTCGCTACGTCCGCCATCTTAAATCCCGCCGAACTGGCTGAGCCGGCAAACACCCCCCTCACACCCCCCGTCTTCTTCATTCTCCTTTTCCCAGGGCTGACCTTCTTTTCGCGAACCTAGCTACTCATTACGCAAAAGAACACCAACCCCACCTTGCCTGATAAGATGATACGATTGGCTCACGTGAAAACAAGACAAAAGTTCTTCCGCGCGAGCATGTTCCAAAGTGACGCCTGCCTTGCCCAAAAAAAGGTTTCTTCACATTAACCATATGAAGCACTAGGGCTGAGCGGAAACGAAAACCGGGTCCTGTTCGTGTACCCGATTCCGGGCTTTCTTGCAAGTGCCGGGCTCACGATCCGTAGTCAAGGACCGCGGCAAGCACATTGTTGACGAGCCGCAAGAGACCTGGCTGTTCCTTCATGGTCATCACACGATGCTGTGGGAGGCGAAGAAATCCTGTACATGCAACTTAGCCTGCCGTTCATGTTCACGCGAATGTAGTCACTATAGCGCTTCATAGCTCGCTATATGTGTCTGTTTCATCTCATCATGATGGCCCGACGACACGCATGATGCTGTCGGTCCGAGGCGCTCAACACCATGTACATGTACAGTACAATGCTTCCAAGCTTTAACTGTACGAAACCTGAGCAGAGTGGGAGTAGATAGAGCCGGCGTGGACCGTACTGTGTGAAACACTGGCGAGGTTACCTGTTAGCTGGGAACATGCTGCGGCTGAGGCCACGTGGCTAGGCGTCTTACTTAAATGGCTAAGCATATCTCTTAATAGCCCTGAGCTTAGCTCTTATACTATTATTTTCTTTATGAAGCTAATATATTAAAGCTACTTAGCTCTATTTAATTGCTTTATACTCTTTACACCTCCCTTCTCTTTGCTTATGAGGCGCTACAGAACAAACGCAAAGGGCAGCAACTAATATGTCGGCATGTCGAAAAAAGAAAAAACACTCCCTGGGAGTCACACCCACCATGACGCATGTCCTTACTCTACACCAAGAACACTGCAATATGTGCCAGCTTTCTTGTTTTTCAGTCTGTTGTTGCTCATGGTCGCTAGTCGACTACGTGGAAGTCCCTAAAGTATTGGAGTACTGAGGCAACCTCAGTCCATGGACGGCGCGAAAGCCAAAAGGCTGGTATGTTAATATATAACGATTTCTCACTATCATAGGATTCTCGGGTTGATTCCATGTACATGTACATCGATATATCCGAAGTATCGTCTAAGAATAGTGAGGTGGGACACTTTTTCCGGATGTGTCAAATAGTCTGGAGAAGAACTTGCATATATAATTGTTTTCAAGTAAACAAGTAAATTGATACATCTTCTTCATATAGGGTGTTGGGTTCACACCAGAGCGTGATCCCATAAAAAGGCCCCTATTCATAGATACGCCATGTATCAAAATAGACAAACTTGAAACCATAACCGCGGCTGCACCTCGCCAGTCGATCTATCACGGATATCCTCTCCTGTCATGAGAAGAAACCTTGTGCGTCGGTAATGCAAGCACGGAACCAAGGGTTCGGCGATCGCTATATTGATGGTAGGGGCAAGTAATGGTCACTCGGCCACAAATAATCCATGGCATAGGCCAGCATAGGATGCATATTCAAAGAACAAAAGCTAACCCGGCACAGTACTCGGCGTGAGTGGGCAAATATGGCGTAGCATTATCATGACCTTTCATATCATATTCCTTGTCAGCGATTACGTCAGGCTTTTCCTCCCCTATGACATATCCGATGGACAGATGGTCTGCTCTGTCGCCATGGCTGTGACCAGCCAGCTTCGTTGAAGCGGCGTCGGGAGTAAAGCCGTCGGAATTCGAGAATATACTGCTGTCAAGAACAATACCGACATTCGGCTCGCTGTGATACCATCAAAAGAAGAGCCGTTGAGCCCCTGATGTGTGCCGATATTGTATCTAACAGGCATATTTCATGGTTCAGTTATATGTGGCCCTCGATATTCGATTGCCTCTTTCACTTTGAAGCCCAGTCATCGAGTAAATCAGAACGGCCGAGTGTTTTCGGCGACATCGCCCGTGATTGCTCTTTGAGTTCTTCAAATCTCTGATCTCTGGGAGACGATGGTTCCGTCTAATTAGATTTTTACAGCATGATTTTAAATTTTTCAACACAGAGGATTCTGTTTTGGATGCATGGTTGATGAGCCTGTTTGTACACATGAACATTATTTGAAGCATATTATGTTGTTATTATAATGCGCCAGGTGGCCACTAGTGGCGGAGTGCCCATCACCAGTCTTTCCCGTCTGTTGCATGACTCATAGGGGGAAAGAATCCTGGCCCAAGAAGGAAACCTTGTTATTATAATCCTACACTAGCTCATCACGTCTTCTATAGGAAAAAAAAAACACTTTGTATATCAGAAAGCGGCCAACTACTCTACAGAGGAGACGTTCTTTAGAAGTCCAAAGAGGGGACAATACTACAATAATTCTATAAGGATACGCTCACTTATTACATGTTGAAAAACAAGATTTAGTACATCAGAGATTAGTCAACAATTCTGCGGTGATTTCTCGAATTTTCTTCAACCAACTCACTGTTTGTACGTCACAAGGCGCGAGTTACGTCACATAAACCCTCAAAGAGCCCGCGACTTACAATCCCTGTATCGGCAGTTCTCAAGCAGAGTAACCCTGGGCGAGACCGGAGAATAATTCCCGCCCCAATCTCAGCAGTGTGGCGGTCCAAAAAAGCGGGATGCAAGACTTCTGTTTTCATTATTGCGCCTATACATGACGTAAATGCACTACATAGTTTAGGGTTACGGTACTTGCTATCGTTTCCCACTCTCCTTGCAAGTAGAGAGGGGGGGGCTTTGTAGACTAAGTAGAGGAGATGAGCAGCGCATACCGTACAGGGTGTGCACTCTTGTTGCTACCGTAGAGAGAAATGCGGCAAGAACACAAGAGATCAAGACACCAAACTGTGTCTCCACCTCGTGCCTGCGATGCAGACGAACCCCAGATGTCTTGGCCATCGCCGTTCAGACCTGGTCGAGTATGCGGGGAGCCATTTTCAGTTCCATATAAAAGCCGTGTGGGCCTTGATGAAACGTCTTCGTGTGAATCCTTGAAAACTTGCCCCCTTGACCCTTGAACGGCTTCTCTACTCCTCTTTCTATTTATCCTTTTTCTTTCCCTCACCTCGACATCTACACACGGTCATCTGTCGATCACGATGATATCAGCCATCCCAGGTTATGACAGGATGGACCTACCATAGCCGACTCGACCTCAGTATTTCTTTGCGTGAAATATCCTCCTCCAGGAACATTACCTACTTCCAAGAAAAGGACTTGCTGTGTCGATCAAAGATATAAAACGAGTAGACAACCATGATGGGCAGAATGAGGCTGAGATAAAGGACGCGCGCCAATCCGTTATAGCTCTCTCTTGCTTATTAGTCTACCAGCTCACATTGTTCAGCTTTTATCTCGTATACTGTGTGTCCTTTCCACGTTTCACCTGGCTGTCAAGGAGAATAGACATTATGCGACGCGTCGCCTGGGAGTCCACTAGGTTGAGGCAGTAATCAACTTCGACTATTCAATGTCCCTCAAGTTCCAAGTTCTTGGCACAAGGCCATTACGCATCTCTTCTTTTTTTCTTCGAATATGTACAGTATCTACAGTACGTGGACGTATAAAGAGGAACGCGTTTTTTGCGGGCCGCTCCAAAGGATGCTCTATCTCGGGGATTTATATAGAATAATTATCTTGAGAAGATTTGCAGGAATACGAGATGAGTATATAGGACGCCGAACACTGCAACACATTATGATGTTACCAATTCAAGGATACATGTGTTGAAATCCAGCACAGGTTTCGTTTTGTTTTGTAGATACAGCCTCTGCGCAACAAAAGCGTACAAGAAGAGTGGCGGAATTTGTAAACATGTGCTTAGTTTGTTGCCTGTCCGGAGAAATGGGATGGTACAGCATAACTGACGCAGTTTGTGCTACGAAAAGTGAAAGAATCCATTCCTGCTACAATTTTGGACGATTGCAGAATGAAGAATGCTCCAGAGGAACTAGGAACGCGAATTCTTCGAGTCACGCTGTGGTCACAAGCCATCGTACGCATCATCTTATCAAACACCGCCCCAGAAACCATATCATCTCGCGAAATTTATATCCACAGAGACTATCATGAAGCTCAGCCCCCCTCCCCCTCACGATGCAACGCCATGGCTAGATTGCAAAACAAGTGACGCAGCAGTCTGGGCATGTCCATCTCGTATCTGATGATTTGACAGCCACGGTGATTCAAACCCAGACACGCCAGACACCAGAGACTGGATTGCTTCCTTCTTTCAAGTTCTGATGTTAACACTTTCCCGATCCTTCGGAGCAACGCTCGCTCAAGAGACCAAATTCCACTTGGCGAAGGTGAATACAGTGGGTGTTTCAAGTATGTAACCCGGAGAAGGCATCTCAAATTTGGTTCTTTGACGCGTAAAATATAAATCAATAGAAAAAGAAAACAATAATAATGGTTATATTTACAGCTTAAACAAGAAAAACACCACTAATCCCACTTTTATAATACCTACAACGTTTTACTATAAAGTCTCCCACGCCTAGGCACTTATAAGTCAAATAATTCATTTTCCTCAATCCAACCACAATGGAAAACAAAGGCCGTACCCGACTTTTGCCCTTCTCACAAGACGGTGATAGCACAGGGTACCGCAACTCGACATTTCCAACAGTCTTCTATCTACCTCTGCTCGTCTTTCAAGTGCGGCCCATCAGGTTCGTCTTCCTTCCGTATTCCCACCATATAGACTGTATACGTACTGGATGTGATGCAAATAGCCCTTTGTTCGGCTTCGCGCCGCATCTTGCCAGGAGCAACATCGTTCGAACACTTTTCTTTTGTTCCCTTTTTTTTTGCCGTGAACAATCGTAAACAAGAGAATTGGGTGACGAAATAGAGTTGTGGTTTCCACTCTGAAGGGTCAGGAGGCAGCCCCAACAAGACGCAATGGTCTTTGCTTCTTTGATGATGGCCACGTGGGCGGTCTGGACTTGAGAAGATGACGTTTCGAGGTATCAAACCGGTTCAGAACAGCCACAAACATTACGCTCAATTCCAAAATGCCTGTAAACGCCAACATCCCCTCTAGATCTACCAATACACTTTATCTTTTCTTTTCTTTTCTTTTTTTTGCATAAAAACGAGACGCAATTGTCTATTTTCCCAATCATCTCCTCATGCTCATTCTCTGCGTCTGCGTTCCTTCACCCCAACACATACCCCGACTGCCAAATTCCCACTTCAAGCATCATAACCATGCTTCGTGCCCAGGAAGCCCATCCCACCACTCTGCCGCTTCCTCTTGCCAAGCACCTCGCGGAACCACTCGCTCAAAGTGAAGCCCCAGTGACCCGCAACCAGCACCCCCGAAAGCACGTTGATGAGTTTGAAGCAGAATTTGAAGAAGCCATCGCGGCTCTCCACAACAGACAACAGTATGGGCTCAATGTCGTATTTGACGAACACACCCGGCACCGCGTACTCCGACACGGCCTTGCTCTGCTCAGTCACGGCATACTGGTTGGTGGCGATAGAGCTAGATCCAACGGTGTACCGGGTTGGTACCACCGAGACAAAGTATTGGAATTTATGGAAGTGGTTCTCCGCGGTGTTGACGGTGCCGTCGAGCGGGTTGACGAGCGACGGGTAGTAGCTGCCAAAGGATAACTCGTTGATGATGTGGGAAAAGTTAAAACCTGTTTTTTTTGTAGAGGTTAGTGCTGCTTTTGTGAAGACGAAAAAGAAGGTGAAAACATTGGTAGCGGTTTTCTTTCTTTTTGTTTCTTGTCTTCTACAAGATGAGAAAGAAGAAGAAAACTCCGATGACTTACTGGTATGGTCCAAGTGACCACCTTGGCTGCGGTAGCCGTGGCCTCTAGCCGTAATATGAAAGTCGCCCTGCACCTTGTTCAATTCCAGGCTTCCAAATATTCGGCAGCTATCAGGCGGGCCGCGAACTCGGGGTGTTTTAGCCCATTTGGCGCGCTTCTTGCCGAGGGCCACGATGTCGTGAACGTGCTCTTCGCCAAACCCCTCTTCGTTCAGGTCATGCCACCCGGCGCCCGTGACGACTCGGCCCTCACTGTCCTTTCCCAGCTGGTGAACGCCCTTCTGGTTGACCCATTGCGTCCAGCTCGTCTCTTCCTTGTTCAACTTTGAACCGGCCAAGATGAGGTCGCTAGCGGCATCCTGTACGTTGACATGCAGGTCACCGCACTTCATGAGGATAACGGCATCCAAATTAATCTGCATCGAGTGCGCTATCTCGTGCTCGACTGCAAACGTGTGCGATTCGGATCCGCGCCACCATCGTGCCAACTCGGCCCAGAGCAAGAAGAGCGAGACGAGGACCATGGCCACAGTCCATTTTCCTCCGCCTTCGGTTCTGGTCACATATTGAGGTTTTGCTTTGGCTGTAAGCGGAGTTGTGTCAGGTCAGCAAATCAACAGGTCAACAGGTCAACAGGTCAACAGAGGAAAATGAAAAAATTGAGACTGCATTCGCGAGAGCGATCAGACATACGGAAGACATCGAATGCGCTGACGACACCGCCCTTGGCGCCAAAGTTGTCCTCGTCGAGGTCGCGCTTCTCGAAATTACTCATGGTGCCGCTCCCGGGCGGGCCGCTCGGGAAATAAAAGTTTGGGGAGAAAGGGAGAAAAAGAAGACAAGAAACCCCTTGTTGAGTTTTCTTTCACAGGCTCGACTAATCTATTCCATCTGCAGCAGTCGTCGAGCCAAATGGCCTGATGGGAGCTCGTGTAGATGCTGGTAGAATGATTTGCGACGATTCAGTCCCACATGTCACATTGGATCGCGTCCCTGTACCTGAAACCTTGAGGACAGCTTGCTGGCTGGCACAAATCTCGGGCTAGGTGGTCGGCGCTTGCGTGCGAGGTAATTGGCTGGATGATGGGAGTGGGGGAGCAGAGCGGAACAACCCCGGCCCGCAGCGGGCATCATCGTCCTGCCACCGTCTGAGCTATTTTGAAGAATCATTCCTGATTATCTCGTCCGTCGCCTGCTGGCCGCCCGGACCCACCAACTTTGTCGAGTTTGATGAAGAAATGCATAATACATGCTGGTTTGTTTAAACGGATGGCTAATCCGTCAAATGCGTCTTTTTTTTTTTTTTTGTCTGTCCGTATGTCCATTACCATTAATTAGGTCTGGTGGCACCAGGTGATGAATCCTGAAGAAAAGGTCTGGTGGTGGAGCAGAATGAATTGGCGAATGGCCCAGCTCGGCTCAGCTCAGACCCTCGCAGTGCGCTTCGTTGTGCTGGCTGGCAAAGCCAAGAAGCAGAACAGACCAGCACGGAAATCGGTGATGGATTGGATGGTGATGATTCCTTTGCAAGATGTGTTAGTGTTGGCAATCAATGATGGCAATTGTGCAGCGCCTGTCGAGTGAGCATCGTTGCCATTGATTGCTGGCTCTTGGACCACGCTCATGATACCGATTGTTGAAGTTACATTCAAGTGCTGTGTTTGTACAAATGTACGTACATGTCCAAGCGGCGTGGCGCCGGCAGACCAGTGACGTTTTGTCACAATGACAAATTCGGTGTCTGGTCAATAGGATCAAGGCGAGCCCGTTGAGTCTGGGCGAGAGAGAAAGGAAGGACCCGCTAGTTCCGGCAACGAGTGGGAAGTCCGGGCGCCTCTTTATCTGGACTGGTTCTCGTTCGCCATCGACGTATGCGTCGACGCACGTAAATACATAGACGCCCAGCCCGTGGATCGTGGCTGTGGCTGTGGCTGTGGATGGTGGCGATTCTGCAACGATGATCCATCAGGCTGTTTGGAATGCCGCCAGACCAGACGTGCTTCATCAGTGTCGCCAGATAATGAGAGGCCTGGCCCCGCCTCGGCTGGTCGGCCCCCCCAGTCACCCACCACTGGCCAGTAGCCAGTGCGGCAGTGCCTGCCAGCCAGCCGCCTGACCCGCCTCGCACTCCGCATGCTGACCAGACCAGACAACTCACACACTGCTCTCTATTGTTCCATGTTCCACATGTTCATCCACCCTCCATCCACCCCAGACTCCTTCCGTCAACTCGTTCCCCCCTATCGATACATCGTCCATCATACATCAATCAATACTGCATCATCGCGTCGCTCGCCCAATTTCCTCGCCGCCCCGATATTCCGACTCAGGGATGCACAGCTGCTGGCTCTTTTGACGGGTGTTCCCAGTCCCTGCGTCTGTCTGGTGCTTTCTTCCCCACGACCGCCCGTCGATCACCACTATCTCATCGCTCACCAGACTGCACATGAAACACCACGCACTTCGGCACACCAGACACCAGACCAGATCCCATCTCACAGCCACAGTCGCTACTGTGTCACAACCGTGTCATTCTTCGCTCGCGTCATCGTACACGACGCCGACGCCTCGCCTCTGGTGTTTTCTTTGCCTGCCACAGTATTCGCTATCCAGTCGTGTTTTTACTTGTCGATTTTTTTTTTAATCTTGTCTCGTATTTCTTTTCCCGCACACTACCAAAGTGTACCTTTCATTACCCAAACCTTTCGCTGTCCTCTCATCATGGGATTAAAAAAGCTTTCTCCTCATGCGGCCGCTGCAGCATTACTGTCAGCGGCATTCTTGGCACAGGCACAGACAACTCCATTTTCTATCGACAGCACTGGTAAGCTTTCCTCTGCTCCAAACCATCATCATACATTCAATCCAATCCGGTTCGGCAATGGATAGCAAAGCAAAGGCTTTCTCTCAGTCGCACAGCCTCGTCTGCCCACTAACATTTTCTTGCTATGCTCTAGCCGCCATCAAACAAAGTGCAAGCATCATGGCTTGGGATATGCTTCAATATTACAAGGGCAACTTGACTGGCCAAACTCCTGGTATCCTACCTGGACCGCCTCCCCACGGAGACTACTACTGGTGGGAAGGCGGTGCGATGTGGGGGACCTTGATTGACTATTGGTACTGGACCGGCGATACGACATTCAACGACGAAGTCATGCAGGCAATGCTCTTCCAGGTCGGCGAGAACAAGGACTACATGCCTCGAAACGTCACCGCATCACTCGGAAATGATGATCAAGGCTTCTGGGGTATGGCTGCCATGTCAGCCGCCGAGAATGGCTTTCCCAATCCCCCGCCCGATAAGCCGCAATGGCTCGAGCTTGCCCAGGCCGTTTTCAACACCCAGGCCAGTCCCGATCGCCACGATTCAACTTGCGGCGGTGGTTTGCGATGGCAGATTCCATTTGCCAATAACGGCTACGACTACAAAAACAGTATTGCCAACGGCTGCTTCTTCAACATGGCTGCGCGTCTATTTCGCTACACCGGCAATACCACGTACTACGACTGGGCCGACAGGACGTGGGATTGGATGTGGAAGATTGGCTTCATTGACAACGCGACCTACGCCATCTACGATGGTGCCAAAGTTGAAAATGATTGCCAGAAGATCAACAAGGCAGAATTTTCCTACAACAATGCCGTATTTGCCCAAGGCGCGGCGTTCATGTACAATGTAGTAAGTTTGTACATCGCAAAGAGGAAGGCGAGAAGACACACACATGCGCACGTACACCAAGAGAAAGTGTTGATACAAGAAAAAAAAAACTCACCAAGCTCGTCAGCTTTCAAGGCTACAAGTACTGACCCATGGCCTGTTACAGACAAACGGAAACGCAACCTGGAAAACCCGTTTAGACGGACTAATCAAGCACGGCCTCGGGACCTTTATGGCCAAGGGCATTGCCGTCGAGATATCGTGCGAGAATATCGGCACCTGCACCACCGACATGGTCACTTTTAAAGGGTTCTTTCATCGATGGTACTCCACCATCACGCAACTCGCCCCATACACGGCGGACGCGATCCTGCCTGTGCTCAAGACCTCTGCCGCAGCTGCCGTCAAGCAGTGCACTGGTGGTGCCATGGGCCGTCAGTGCGGCTTCAAGTGGCAAAGCGGGGTGTACGATGGCAAGACCGGTGCGGGTCAAGAAATGTCCGTCCTGGCCGCCGTCGAGTCTCTCCTCATTTCCGTGGCCAAGTCTCCTCTGACGGACAAAGACGGCGGCACCTCCAAGGGCAACCCCAACGCCGGCGGCGGTGGCGATAATGCTCAAAAGCCGATCAAGCCGATCACGACGGCCGATAAGGCTGGCGCCGGCATCATAACGCTGCTGGTTGTCGGGTCGGCGTGTGGTCTCTTTGGATGGATGAGCATAGGGGTGTAAAGAGCTCTTTGCTATGGGTATTCGATGTCGGAAACCCATCCTTTTCGTTCCTCCCCAACTCTTGCCTCCTTCCCTTGGTTTTCTCTCGTGCCTCTTTATCTGGAGGATATATACCATGCATCAGGGAGAGTATCCGTCGGTTTCGCGATAGAGTTTGTCGATGCCTACTCTGCGTATTTTTGTTTATTTTTTTTGTTTATCTTTTTTGGGTTGTCTTCTCGGTTTATTCTTTTTGCTCATTTGTATCAAGGGGTAATTTAGCAGAGCATGTTTGTTTCAGTATTCTCTTTTTATTTATGTTCCTGGCGTTTTGAACGGCCGAATGGCGGAAAAGGTGAATTGGATACCATTGCATATATCATTTATTTATTCATTCTTCAAAGAAAAGAAGAAGAGAGAGAAAAAAAAGCTGTCATTCGGCCCAGCGTCTGTGACGTAAATTTTTCGGCTGAAGCTCGTTCCCACCTATCCGTCCACTTGTTCATCTTCTGCCCAAGAAGAATCCAAGTTAAATACCGACGGAGACCCGTGTATTTATCACATTGTTATCGTGGACTCTACAACAGCGTTGGTTCCTACCTTTTGACTACATTGCACTGTAGAATATATCTATTTCTACTTGACGAGAGCATTCATTACGGCGTCGTTCACAGCTGCCCATACTGTATGTGTGTAGGGAATTCCTAAACTTGCCACGCCAGAATTGTATGGCGATAATTTTGGGGATCACTTGCTCATCGCACAGTATAATATGAACTCGGGGCTAATCCCTGAATACATTCAAAGATGTGGCTGGAGTGAACTTGGCTGCGCGTAATCATCACGTGTCGTCTGGTCAGGTCAGAACACGGAAGTTCGCCACGCACTTGT
Organism: Claviceps maximensis; assembly: GCA_018360255.1. NCBI lineage: Eukaryota > Fungi > Ascomycota > Sordariomycetes > Hypocreales > Clavicipitaceae > Claviceps > Claviceps maximensis. Next base: position 31,365 of record SRPZ01000304.1, read on the forward strand.
CGTCTAGACCAGATGTTGATGCTTGCCCTGTCGTCGTGCCGTTTCGCTATTGAATGGTGTGGAATTAATCAAGAGGCGAGACTGCATATTGTTAGGTACTTGGCTGAACAACCAAGTGAAAAAAGGTCAGCTGAGGAGTTTTTAAAACCGCCCCAAGACTAAAATTGTATCGGTAGCTGGCTGTCGACACCAGCCCCGCTCCGGTTCTATAGGCCTGGCGTACCTCAATAAGAGAAGAACTTGTTTTTTTTTTTGCCCTCTCCCGAATTACATCGCACGGGACACGATGGAACGCCATTGTTCATTCCGATGGTCTTTTGGAGAGAGGGGGAATGAAGTGGGAATGCGAGATGGGCACGCGTTCGTCGAGACCCCGCGGACGAAGAGGGCACTTTGTCTCAATGGCTGTCCCGTGACAGAAAACACTGCCGAGCCGCACACGACAACGATGACGACACGGTCTCGATCTCGAACAAAGTCAAAGTCTCGACTTGGACCTGTCTGCGATCAACTACCAACATGCGTGTGCATGACAAGTGCCCCACTCAAGTGCCCTGTCCGTCTTCAAAAACGTGGGGAAATGCCCCACTACAGAGCCCGAGGGCGCGTTCTGACTGGCACGGACATTTCTGTACTTTTTTTTTTTTTGGGCCGCCGCCTTTCTCTTATGTAAAACAAATCTCCTATTCGTACTAGTCTCTGCTCGTGTCATTCTTCTCATTGGTCCAATGTGTCATTCTTCGTTCCTTCTTTCTTTCTTCCTCTTTTTTTTGTGCCTCTATATTCCATTTTGCTGGTCTGCTGACCTCTTTTTTTTTTTCCCGCCCGCTCACGCCCACGCGTTTCCCACTCCATGTTTGGGATGAGGCGGGTTCTAGCGTGGTCAATAGCCTCTTTGTCCCCCCCCCCCAACGTCACGATGCTTTGTGTCGTGTTTTTTTTTCGGGGGAAGCTGGCTGTCGGGGTGGACCAACGATCTTCTTTGTATATAGTCCGTCGACGACGACACCGTTCTCCAATGACATGACTGCGGTCTTCCTGCTCTTCTTGTGTCAAGCATATATGCTCACGTCGACGGCCATAATAAAACCTGACCTCATAATACATTTCAAGGAAGCACATACACTGCCTTTTTCCCGACGTAACCTCATTCTGCTCTGCCCCGGCATCGTCAGCGCCATTATCCAACAGGGACGATTTTTCCACATTCTCCATCCGAACCTCGCCGTCGTCATCGAAAATGTCTACAATGTCCCAATACCTCGTGTCCGAACCGGCCCCCTCGTCGACATGCTCCTACATCCGCTGCGGCCGCGGCGGCGCGGGCAACACCTTTCATGTCCGCCCCTTGTCCAAGAAGCCCACGACGACGACGACCATGACCAAGACCAACATGGTCGCCTCCTCGGCCGAAAAACCAGCCCCCTCGCGCCGAGTCTTCAGCGGCATCGGCGGCGCCGGCAACGTCCATCCCATCACCGAACTGCCCTCGCTCGCGGACTCTCTCGACGATGCCCTCCGCCACGCGGCCGCCCGCGATAATCTGGCCCTGGGCTACTGCGGCCGCGGCGGCGCCGGTAACATCTACCGACGCCAACACAAGGACTGCGACGCCGCTTCCCTGTCGTCCTCGTCGTCATCTACCCGCAGTGCCGCCAGCCTCAAGTGTAAATTGAGCGCGTCGGTCCGGACTTGGAGTCGTCTACCCGACTCACTGACACGAGAGTAGTCTGGCGTATTTCATCCTTTTTTGCCTTTCAAACTTCGGGGGATTCCTGCTTATTATATTATGAAAAAGAAAAAAAACATCATGTCCTCTATACATCACAAGCCGGCGTTTCATGGGCGAGGCGGGAAACCTCAGAGCATAAGCAGCGCGCATATTGTGCATCTGGTGAAGCAATCAATGGTCTTTTTTCTTTTTCCCTACGATACCCTATTTCCTTTGTCGGTTGTTCTTGAGCGCCGCGTCTCATGTCGCTTCATGTTTGTACACATGTATGTAGGCGCTTTTCTACTGCTTTATATACTGGCTTCTTTCTCGTGAACCGGAAACTTGCTACCGTGAAACGAACGGGCGTTTGCACGGGGCGCGATTTTAGGGTTCATATTGATGAGTGAATATGCGACATGTTTGGCCTGCCCGAATTGACTTGCAGACTAGCGGTAGATAAAAGGTCAGTCCTTGGAGGCGGCATTCGTGATTTGGAAAGAAAGACTTTGGCTTTCCCACGACTGGAGATGTAGTGTTACGAGGAACCTTGTCTACAAAGGCGGGGTTCCTGCAGGGAAGCAGCAGCAGCAGCAGCAGCAGATTGATCTCTCCATTATTATATTTTACCTCAAATATCGGAGCAGCAGATTGATCTCCCCATTATTATATCACACCTCCAATATCGAAGCCGCAGCCAGAATCAGGCCATTGCAGCCCGGAGCATCTCGAATCTAAACGAGACGTAAGACGGGATTGCCACGCCTCACGTCTGCCCCGCGCGTGACCACCAGACTCGCAAGCCGCAGAGGCGGAATCCGAAACGGGACCGAAGCAGTCGGGAATTGATTTCGTAAACGACGGCCAAGATCCGTGTTGCGTTTCTACGGGAATCACCTCTGCACCTCTGAGCGGCCCCCGTCCCATCCAGGGATGCCTTACTCGGGCGCTTCTTCCCTCTTCCGGACATGACTATGGCTTTTTTCCCCATGATACTTTCTGTCGCTCTTTGGCTCTAGTACTTTGTCTAGCTGTCTCTCGCTCTCTGGCTCTAATACTTTGTCTAGTTGTCTCTCTCGCTCTTTTGTTTCTGTTTCCTTCATTTTCACGCCGCCCTTCGCTGCATGTAAGGCGTCTTTTTTTTTTTTTTTTTTTTTATTTAAATCT
>SRPZ01000305.1:0-33992 GCA_018360255.1 Claviceps maximensis
ACAAAAAAAAAAAAAAAAAAAAAAAAAAACTAACCATGCTATGATTAGCAAAATGACAAACACATTCGAAGGCTCACTCATCCGCCTGTTCCGCCGTCTGGAGGAGCTCCTCCGCCAGATGGCCCAAGCCGCCAAGGTGATGGGCAACGACGACCTAACCAAAAAGTTCGAGGAGAGTTTGTCCAAGATCCGAAGAGACATTGTGGCCGCGCAGAGCTTGTACCTGTAAGTTTTTTGCGCGCAGGAGCGAAGCATACAGCTTAGTAGGTGTCTGGAGTTTCTGTGCGGGGGATCCATGTGATTTTTCTCATTGTTATTGTTATTAATGCTATCTTGTTTTTTTTTTTCGTCTTTTTAAAAAGCGCATTCTTGCTATTACCGTTTGTAGATAGTTTTTTTTAGGATTTATCTTGGTCTGTGAACGGGAGATGAATATGACTCCAAGTAGCGGAAGCGTATCCTTGCATAACCTTTTTTCCTCATGCTGTATTTGTCTTGCGGACAATGACAGATTGCGCTTAGGATAGGAAAGGGAGAGGGGGGGGGGACAAAATTAATGTTTGTTCAGGCTTTAGGGAATCAGCATCTAGGTTCAAGGTTGATTGAGGCAGTACACTGCATGTTGTTACTGCAAGCTGGGCTTCTCGGATACGGATGGTAGTAGCGCCTTGTATTCGGAAAGAATGTACATTTCTATAGGCATCGCGCAAAAGAGAGCTGTTCATCCTGAGCGATACGACGAATGTACTTCATAAGACTTGTGCATCATGCCCACATATAAGAAAGAACAATGTACGTGAATTTTAAGCCGTGGACCCATTTCTATAAAAACAACAAGACTCCATGCTAAAGAAAAGATAAAAAAGAAAAAAAAAGCCATCACCGGTCGCTCGAAATCCCCATGACGATTCCAACCGTCACACTCAAGACAACGCCGGACCCCACAAAAATCCGCCACTTCTCGCTCCACAGATCCTGCCTCATCAACCAGGTGATGCTGCCGAGGGGAAAGAAGAAGCCAATCATCATTCCTCGAATGAGCACATCCAGGACCGTGGACATGTTACCGAGTTCATCTTGCAGAGAGTTGTTCGCCGCCGAGGGCAACTCCCCGGCGTTGGTGTCGATCCAGGCATCTTCCAGACGACGCAGCGAATCAGGCGAGGGCATGGAATCTGGCGTGAATCGCTCATTCTGGATGGAGGCGAACTGGGTGCGCAGGGTGGAGATCTCGGAGGAAGTGAAGCCCGCCTGGAGGAGGCGGTCGAAGCCGCGAGGCCGAGGCCGCGTGCTGCTTGCCTGAAGGAGGGATTCAGACGGCGTGGTGGCCTGGGGCGGGTTGTTGGCAGAAGCTTGCTCGTCGGCGAGGTCCTGGGGGGATAATTCATCGCCAATGGAGCAGTTGACGTATATCCGGAGGGGCACATGACCGTCGACGGCTTTACCTTTGCCCTTGGGGTCGGGTCTGGAGGACGGGGGTGGTGGTGATTGCAGGGGCGGTCCGAGCACGGAGCTGAGAGCGGAGGAGTCGGGGAGGAGGCGGCCTTGGTAGATGAGACGGAGGCGGTTCGGGGTGGAGAGACGCTTGCGGAGGAGGTGCTTGAGGGACAGGACCGTTGTCGACTGCGGATGCGGGATGTCGAGATCGAGGTCCGGGATGGAGGCCGAGAAGCGGATGGTGAGGAGGAGCGGCGGTGCTGGTGAGCGCGGTGGGTGTGTCGTTGGTATCATGGCGACATGCCTGTGCAATGGTATGGTCTGATTCGTCACCGTTGTCTGAGAAGGAGAATGGATGAACCCTTGCTGTTGAGTTTAATGATAGATGATGCGACGTGAGATTTCGGCGTGATGACAGTGTCAGTGGTGGTGAGAGATGATTGGCCCGGCAGTAAGGCAGAGCCGAGACTCCAGAGATGCCAATACTGCCAAGGACGGCGTGGAGCAGGACCGGGAAGTGGAAAGGGAAAGCGCGATGGAGCGACAAGGAGGCGGAAGCACGAGAGGAAGAGGAAGCGGGTGCGGCCGACGGAGCATCCCTGCAAACCACAATCCTTCGCAGCAAGGCACGATGCTCGATTCGAGTGATGGACTTTTTTCTACGTCTTTGTTGCGCCCGCTGATCCCTTGCCTGCCACCTACCAGCCGCTGACTTGGCCGACCTGCGCGACACATCGAGATTCCTAGCAAACGCATGATCTCCACGTGCATTCACCAACCAATCTAATTGTTTCGGCGTGGGAGGCTGAGCACATGCAAAGTCTTGTTGGTCGCCTGCCCCCCCCTTGGATCCCCTTGCAAACGATTTTCCTTCTTGTCGTGGCGAGATTATGTTTTCTCCCTTATCACGGACAAAAGGGTAGATGGTGCGTGTTTTGAGAAGATAAAAAGAAAAGAAAAAAGCAAGTCTCACCTTTCTTTTCCCCCCCTCCGCCCTTCTCAGCCCAGATGCAGGTGCCATGTATTCTATCCTGCTCTTGTGAATTTTTTTTTGTCTTTCCCGCTCCATGTTGCTTGTGACCACAAAAAAGACCCTCCCAGAAAGGAAAAAAAAAACACCAAGTAAAGACACGCAGAAAACTCCCATCACGATCACGGCCATGCAATGACGTTCCTCCTCAAAGATGCAGCCAGGAGCTCTCAGATGCACGGGGCCGTTCTTCTGCGCCGAGCAACCCGCATCACGCCTCTGCGAAGCATTCTTCTCTTCACGATTCTTCTAGTCTATGTTTTGCGATACCCTGTGCTCGAATACGGCGATTATGTGCTTCAGATGCAGCCTTGGTCGGGGCAGCGCCAGCTCGAGCAGGCGTTTGCGCCGACCGAGGACGAATTACGCTGTTTGCACGGCAGCAGCAGCAATACAACACCCGTCCTCACATCCGCATCCGCATCCGCATCCCCATCGTCGTCGTCGTCGTCGTCGCAGGCCGATCCGATCCCCAACGTCGTTCATTTCATTTACATCTTCAGAGAACCACTGGCCCTGCGCAAGGGCTTGCAGTTTGGTTTCCTTGAGTACCTGGCGATCCGCAGCGCCATTGTCTCCCTCCAAAACCCCTACATCTTCCTGCACTATGCGTTTGTGCACAAAAACGGCGACGGATCGTCCAAGATGCACATGGATCCCATGTCGAACCCTTGGATACTGCGGCTTCGCGACAAGATGGTCCTCATAGAGCACCAGCTCGGCAATGTGAAGGGTCAATCCACATCACATTTGAAAGACGTCATGAGCCTCCAGCTCTTGCGGGACAATGGCGGCATCTACCTCGACCTCAACACATTTGCCTTGAAGCCCTTCACGGCTATCCTGAACCCTCCACGCTCGCAAGGTATAGTCTCGGGCTACGAAGGCGGGAACCGATGGGGGCTGGGCAACGGCGCCATCGCGGCGCGCAAGAACAGCACGCTGCTGCATCAGTGGCTACACGAATACGAGAATGGTTCTCGTCGGAGCCGATGGAGTTACGCGGCCAACAGCTTTCCGACCAAGTTGGTCCAGGACAAGACCTCCCTCGCGGGCGTGTGTGCCTTGCCTCCCGATGCCTTCTTTTGGCCAACATGGACGTGGAAACACGTCGAGTGGATGCACCAAGAGCTAGATGAGGAGCAAGCCAAACACTGGACCGACAAGATTGAGAAGAATGGCGGCGCGCTCTTTGCCGGCCAGCTGGCGTATCATGCTTGGGACCACGGCAGCGCGGGCAGATACCTGGCGGACTTGACGCCAGATGTTGTAAGGGGGAGGAACACCAGGTTTAACTTGCTGGTGAGGAGATTTATAGAGGATGATGTTGACTGAGGCTGGTGCATTGTTTCCTGAATTCAGTTGATCCGACCGGTGCGCGAATAGGCCTCAAGGGGAGCATTCGACGAATCGTTCCTTTGGCATGCTATTTCTTTTTCTCTCTGCTGTTCCTTTCCATTCTTGGGTAAATAATCTGGCAGTAATTTAATAACCTTTGGTAACACGGCGTTGTGGTCTGATCTGATGATGGAGCTCGCATTCTCGCATTCTTGAAGTTTCTAATGCAATTCCAAGAAGGATCTGGTTGTCAGGGGTACTGCTCTTCTTGTCTTATCATTGGCTATAGCTAGCCTGTCAGCCCCATTAGCCCCACACCCCCGCCCACCTTTGCCCGCCTCTCCCACCATCGAAGCCGCATCATCTCCACCGCCTTGGGCAGAATCGGATCCCAGCGCCGTTGGTAAACCAACTTGACTTTTGACGTTGATAGATGAGTGTGTGTTGTATTCGTCACTACTCTTGCACAGATTGCGAAGTTGGTGGCTGTTCCATCCTCGCTCTCGAGACACGACGACATGCAGCATGGCACGCTTCAGGGGCGCCAAGTCCAAGTACCTGACTTGTTTCTACTGCGGCAAGAGGTCCGGCCTGAAGTTTGACGGCACAGTTCGCGACTTTCTGTGCTTACACTGCGATGCGACCAACTATCTGGATCAGGTATGTGGTTGTCAATCTCTTTCCACGATGCCGAGATCTGCCTGATGGTTCTCACCATACAACCAGGTCCTCACTAACCAACCGACGTAGAATGGCGAAATCACCGATCCTCCTGTTGCCACAGATCGAGAAGCGGCGGCTGTTCAGTACGCCGCACCACAATCGAGTGCCTCAGCGCAACAAGATGGCACCTTTTGCCAGACATGCCTGAAGAACCAGCATCTATTCACCAAATCGCTGGCGCAGTACCTTCCCGACGACCCTTCCGACCCAGACTACCCCGAGCTCGAGCGCAACTACTACCGATACCGACGGAACTTGGAGAAGCGCTATCCCCAAGTGTGCAGCGACTGCGCCGAGAAAGTCGAAGCGAGGATACGACAGGCGGGGTATACCGCCAAGACTGATCATCTCCGTCGTATGATGAATTTGAGTCGGGAGAGGAAGACCAGGACGCGCACCAAGTTAGATTGGGTCCATGCGCTGGGTGAGACACTGTGGCGAAGCGGCTTTGTGCTGCAGATATTATGGCATTTTGTCATGGTTACACATGCTTTGCAGTTGAGCGACAATGGAATGTACGATCCGGACGACCAAAGCACGGCAGCAAAGGTGCTTTTGTCGCTCAAACGCGCGACCGACTTCCTGCCCGCCGCAGATGTTTTGATGCAGGGGAGTATCTGGACGGGCGTGATGGCGGCGTGGTGGAATCCTCACTTTGTTCAGGTGAATCGGGGCTTCACGAGACATCTTCTGGGATTCACGCAGTGGTACTCGTTCCAGGGCCTCACCGTCTTCTTTCGCTTCATTTTTCGCGGCATTGACGTGCGTGGTGGACAAATGACCAGATCTGGCACTGCGATGCTTGGTGCCCACGTGGGTATGGCCTCTATCATGATTGTGGTGAGCTTTGATTCATTTTCATCAACTTTTAGTCTTTTCTTTCTTTCTTTTTTCTTTCTTTTTTTCCCCCTCCTCCGTACAATGTTCTGACAATGTAACTACAGCTTTACATGCTTGCTGGAAGATCAATCCGCGTGGATACCACACCGCTGTTCGCGACATATAAATCCCCGTCTCTGGTATCGAGAAGTGCCAAGTCACCTAGGCAAAGAAAGCGTGAAGATTCCAAGACATTCTCCGAACTCTTTCACGACGCACTCGATTCTGCCAATGCAAACTCTGGAAAGTCGGCCGACGTTGACGCTATGAATATGCCTCTGTCACCAGAATCATCGCCATACAGTATCGTGCGACCGGTCAGCAGTTCCCGGAGAGTGGGCAACATAGGCGCGGGATCGGCGGAAACACCGAGCAAGCGACGGCAGCAGCAAGTTCAATATGATGAGGAAATGGACTGGTCACCCATCACACCGCAGCACCGGGCACTGCAGGACAAATTCACTCCCACACCAGGCTCAGCTAGATTTAGTCGATTGGACGTCCAGACCCCATCTAAACCTCCTGCATCAATGAATCCATTCCGATTCAAAGTTCCCCCACCCCCAATAGAGCCCGCTCGCCGGTTGAGAAATCCACCACGGCCACCTATAGCTAAGCCAGCTGCCCCGGAGACCGGTAAGGCCATGTTTACGAGCAGAGGACACCAGAAGACTTTATCCCAGACCAGCAGCCGCAGCACCGAGAGCGAGGCGGCAAATGACAATGTGGAGTTCAAACAGCCTAGTTTCTTTGCGCCGCAGAGAGACCACGACACAAACTCCTTGGCGGACATGCTCAACCAAAGTTTCAGTCTAGGACAAGAGGAGGATGCGGAGGAGGAGGAGGAGGAGGAGGCAATTGCCGAGAAATACAGCTCACGACGAAAAGCGCACACTGGTGCCAGTGCCAGTGCCAGTAACTTCAACCACATGGCACACGAAGAAGGCCGCCCTGCTACGAAGAGCTCGACGTACCTAGAACCAGCCACTCTCACCGTTCTCCTAGCCGTGTGGCTCCTGGCCATGTATATTCCCCTCCCCCACGGCTGGGAAGTACAGCTCACCGCCCTCTCCGTGGCAGGCGCCATTGCTCTTCGCGGCACAGGCGACGCGGGCAGAGTGTCGAGCGACACGGCCCCCGTGCCTGTACTGTATATACTTTCCGCGATTGGGGTAGCAGAACTAGCAGCCATATGCTGGGTGGGATCGGGACTCTGGAGCGGAGCATCCGAAGAGGTGGCATGGTACGGCGCGGGGGTGCTGGCCTGGATGGCGGGCCATCAGGCGTTGAGCAGGTTGCATATCTGGTAGATGAAGTAGCGGTTTTTTTTTTCGTCATTCTGGTGGATTGGATTACGATTGGCGGCTTTTTAACGGTTTTTTTTCCTCACTAGGGATTGGAGAGACGGCGTTGGTAGATATTTCATTTAATTCTTCTTCTTTTTTTTTTAGCTTATATTATGTGTTGCGTGATGAATTTATTATATCGTGAAGAATGATTTCTATTCTTCAGTTTCTGTTCTAAGCTTTTTATTCTTTTCAATTATTCTACTGTTTTTACTGTTTATTTCTATTCTTAGTTCTTCTATTCTTCTAATTATCCTTATGATTATTTACGGCCCTGCCTTTATCGGTGTCACGACGAGGGGAGCTCGTCGTCTGGCATTGGGCAAAGACGTGGATGAGTTGAAAATTGCGTGAATCGCCATCATCTAAAAGGTCAACGAAATACAGGACCACGCCAGATCTTGTATACAACCTTAAGGTAGAATTGATGATCCCCCTCCTTTTTTCCCCCTCTACTCAACCCAGTAACCCAGGCAAGCCCCCCCGATGAAAAGAATAAAAAGACGAATGTCCAGTGCTGGATATACCATCCCTATATCATATGCATCATCACCCTCGCTACCCTGATATTCTAGCGCGTCGATCGGCTGCATTCGCAATACCAGACAGAGACTCTAAATCTTTCGTCTCGCTGTAAATATATGACGGAAGTGGCGATCGAGGGATGTCGGGCCATGATAAAGCTGATTTAGCTTGTTGTAATCGGAGGCATGGAAGCACGTGGCTTTGCTATATCTGTACTTTAGATCGAGATACGATAGAATACGATGCAGTATAACCTCCTTGAAACAAAGAAAAAGGGATTCTAAACTTTACAGTAGATCGCAGCTAATCCCGAAACCTTCCGCCATTATGGCGAAATGCTCGGGATGACCCGGACACTTTATATGAACTGCCTCCCAAGTAGCTGGTGGCAGAATTCCCAGATGGACAGCCCGTTTCTGGTTTTGCTCGAGATGAATAGGTATGAGAGTTGAGGTCTTCATTCCTCCTTGGTTCAAGTACTTGTCGCAGGCACGGTCAATCTGGCAGGCACAACAAGCCCTCTCAGCACACGTCATGTATGAATCGAAACTCTTGACAGTCATTCAGCATTTATAAATCGTGGAAACATAGAGATGTACCCGTCCCTCCGCCTGGTCGGTATCGTCATCTCAAGAAAAAAGAAAAGAAAAAAAATCAAAACAAAAGCCCCAACCTTTCTCTTTATATCCCCGTGCAAAGGCGAAATGTACCTTACAAACATCAAATCCCTCTCCCAAACAGCCGAGCCGAGCCACCCACGTTGTTGTACTCCTCATGTCGGGCATTTCAAAGATCCGTATTCATGTCCTTTTTTTCCCTATCTGACCTCCCCTTGATGACGGTGCTCAGGTCCCCGACAGGAATCTGGATAGGAAAGTCCACCGCCTCGAGCAGCAGTCCCAGGAGGATGTACCAGCCGCCCATGGAGGTGACGAATGTCATCGCACCAGCCCCCTAATTAGGTACGAGAAAAGAATAAAATTAGCGTTGGTTTCTTCTGATTGCAAAAGTACCCTCGGTATTCATATAAAGCCACGTCTTATGACAACAAAAATTCTTACCACAAGCAGCCTATTTATCTGGTCCATATTCCCGACCCCGTCCTCGGCCTTGAGCAAAAATGCGCCCGTCAAGAGCCCAAAAGCAATGACAAGCGAGAGGAAGATGCCGAAAAACACGACGTTGGTGCGCAGCGAGCAGATCAGGAACAGGAAACATAGCACGCCCATGAAGAGGAACCAGTACGCGATGCTGGCGTTGAAGCCCTGGCTGGCGAGTCCCTCGTTCGCCGAGGTGGCAGGCGCGTAGGACGAGAAGGCGGCGAAGCTGGGGTTGAGGATGCCGGCGTAGGCAAGCCAGAAGGTGCCAAAGACGGAGAAGACGACGGCGGAGAAGGTGTTTCCGAGGAACCATTCGAGGAGGGCGCCGACGAACATGAGAAGACCTCCTTGGAAGAAGTAGACGGGGCTGATTGGTTAGTTTTTTATTGTGTTTTCTTGTATTTCTTTCTGGTCTTTCTTTTCTGTCTTTCTTTTTTCCCTCTTTTCATAAAGATATTGCGTCTGCTTCGAAATTACTTACATGCCAGCGGCGCCGCTCCCGCCCGCGCCACGCCAGCCCATGAGGTCCATGGACAGCGGCGTTAGACTCAGAACAAATCCCGCCATGGGCCTAGTCCTCATCAGCTACCTTGTAATTATCGAGAAAGTGAAAAGTAGAAATAGAGCAAAGTGGAAAATAAACGTAGACAACAGATTCAGATGTATGGTACGAGGAGCCGTAAAAAAAAACATTGTTTTGAAAAAGAAAAAGAAAACGCACATGGGAGTGGGATTCGCAAACGTCTTCCTCAGACCACCCGCGACATTATTCTGGGGCGACAGATAAAGCTTCTCAAATAGTTCGGGGCTCATAGACACGCTGCCTGCGGAGTGGAAGTCATGGGGGGCGGCGTCTTTGCCGTTGATGCCGGCTTCTTTGGCCATGGCGCGCGTGATGAGAGGGAGGAGAATGGAATTGAGGCGAGAAGAACTGGGGGATTATGACGATATGTAAATTTATTGAACAAGACGAAGAACAAGAAGGATAAAAAAGAAGATAGAAAGAAGGGATAGTGTAAAAGAAAAGGATATGAACCAGATTAAAAAGGAAGAAAGAAGGAATATTATAAAGAAAAGATTATAAACTAGGTTAAAACGAAAGAAAGAAGGTATAATATAACAGAAAAGAACACGAACCAGGTTGAAAAAAAAGGCTAGTAGATGTAGATCTCAGTCTCTCAAAATCTTTCCCATGCAGTAGGTACATACATATATATGTATGTCTGGTATGTACGACGTCCTAACCAACAACCCGTCCCATTGGCGTGGGCAGCGCAACCATTGTCATTCCGGAATCACATCCTGTGCAACTCATGTCCAGTTCATGTCGGCATCTCGTCCGAGCGTCGCATAGGCAAACGCCTCGGGCAGGGGAATGCGACCCTTTCTTCTTCAATTTCGGATAGTGACGCACACTCCCCGCAGATAAGACGTCGGGCTAAAGCGCCCAGGCCAGCAGGCAAATTATTGGGGAAGAAGAAGAAGAAGAAGGAAAAAGTTGACGATAGCGCTCGCACGGATGGTGGTTTTACTTCTCCGCGCCGACGGGACGAATGATGTACAACGTGTCACAGACAAATCGGGTAGGGTCGAGGTACCAACCAATTCGTCAAAGAAATCCGCTGTCTTGGAAAAATTAGACTACTCAGGCCGTGCGCGGCGGGAGGAAAAAAAAAGATGGGAAAAGGAAGAAGAAAAGAAGAAAATAAAGAGAATCAAGTTTTGGGATCCCGGGAGCCAACTGCATTCACATAATTAAGGGAGGAAACAAATGAATGATAAGTAGATAGATAAAAGCCGCCAGCCGACTCTGCTGCAGTGCTATAGATGTGTCGTTCGGCGATGAAAGATTGATGAGATGATGGATGATGGATGTGATGTGACGTGACGCAATGATGAATGTTGGTTCTTGGAGTGTCGATTTGTGCCGTTTGGTGCATGCCAGGGACCAGACTGCCTGGCCGGCTGCCTTTGACGCCTTTGACGAGTCTGGTTTGACAGCACCAAACTCGTCCACCAGACGCAGAGAGCAGGGATCCAGGCCGTGATTTTTGGTGCGATTTTGGTGTGGAAAAGATTGGAATTTCGGAATTGCCAGACCAGCCGCAGGCCGAAACACGGCACGGTCCATGCGGGCGGGCGTGGCGGTAGGAAAAAGCTGCGGAGGGCGTCTTCAATGCTGGCTCATCTCGCTCATCCATTCCATTCCATTCCATCTCATCTCATCTCATCTCATCTCATCTGGCTGCATTGCATTGCATGGCTGCAGGGCTGCATGGCTGCATGACTGAGAAGTTGACTTGGCCTTTTTCTCATCGAGCACATAATACGAGGGGATCCCTGTCCTGTTCTTATTCTGTTGTTATTGTTCTTGTTTTATTGTTTCTGCACCGTTTCTACCATCATTAGCATGATAAATTGCCCCGATCATCAGTCTTTGGAATTTGACTCTCGTTTCGGGATTGCGCTCGGTGCACCACCTGACCGTCACGGGACTTGCAGCATTGGGCGGCTGATTGGTCGTGAAGCCGGGTGAGAAGGGGTGTTGGGTCTGCGTTGTGATGTATATATGTAAATGAATATCCCCAAGTGAAACTGCAGAGCAAAAGAAGAAAGAAGAGCAAAAATACGAGCAAAAAGAAAAGCAAAAAAAAAAGAAAGAAAAAAGAAAAAAGAAAAAAGCCTGCTGTTCCGTGTCTCGCCATATGTTTTGTTGCATCGACGTCCATCATTCTCGCCCATCTCGTCCGTTGGTCGACGAATCTTGATGGAAACTCAACAGCCGGGTTTCATCTCGTCGCGCACGTTCGTCTCTCCGAGTCTCGAGTTATCCACAACGGCGGATGTATACCAGTCAGATGACGGTCTGGATTTCGCGTGACCAAGAAAACAAGTCAGCTTCGTCTGCCAAGGTGCGAGGCCCAAGGGCGCAAGTCTGCTCTGCTCTGCTGCGAGCGGTTCCCGTCTGCAACAACATACAACAGAGTAGGATGATGAAACCTGCAGCTTCTATGCCTCACTCGGAACGATCTGACCTTGACTCCCAAAGTCGCACGCCTTGCTCCAAAGAGCATGTTGTTCCTCTTTCCGTGCCATGGCTGTATCAGGCCACGAACCGCAACCGCAGCAGTTTGTGACTTTTCATCTTCTTCTTTCTGTTTTTGCTTCTTTTTTTTCTTCTTTCTAATCCAGTCGAGCTTGCGTCCTTATCTCTGCACCGCCCGTGATGGTTATACACTTGCCGCATCCCTCTGCCGTGATCTTCAGTTTGTTGCCTGGCTCAGAGACAGATTTGAGTCTTGGGCCTTGGAAGTGGAGGGATTCACGGGACCACGCCGGGCAATCTTCCCGCGGCCTTGGGTATCATTGGCGCATGTACGCATGGACAGTACAAATTGTGAATGATTGACATTCACGAATGTGCCGTAAATGCTCGACAATGGCCAGTCTGATGAAAAGTTTCGCCGATGGATGGATGATGGATGATGGGAGAGCGGACTTTGTCTCGTCGAGAATCGTCTGTTTCAGACACACGGCCGCCTTGTCCACTTGCGGGGAGTGGGGCGGCCCCTCTCTTGTTTTCTCATTCTGTCGGCCCTGTTGGTCCACAATGCAGGTCGAGGCTTGGGTGCATTGCATTGCATTGCGTTGCGGTGCGTTGCTTGCGTTGCCTTGCGTTTGCCTTGCGTTATGCACGTACATTGCATTGACTGCGTTGCATTGCATCGCGCATCTCAGCATCGGGGAATTCCTTTTTCCCTTCTTCTTTCAGGCACCTCCATCAATTCGTCAACGACTACGTACAGGGACTACGTACAGGCATGACTACGTACAGCATGACTACGTACAGGCTTTTCGACGCCAGAACCAACTTGGCATAACTCAATCCGACAAGACAGCCCAGACGAAATACTCTTGACAGCGAAACCATCTTGATACCGCACGGTTCAGACACCAAACGCAATCCCCACCTCCACCGCATATACACGCCAGCCTGCGACTCTATACGAGCCAGCAAAAAGACATGGAACCATAATAGTCTGGATCCTGGTCAGGCCACGACAGATTCAGCCAGTGGAGGTGTCATGCCATTTGTTAGAAAGAAGGGGATGATCCGAGCAAGATTCAAAGTGCCAGCGATGAATATGCTACTCTCTTGGTCACGCTTCAAGGAGAACAGAACAGAAACGCGCAGAAAGGGGAAAGAAAACAAGAGAAAATGAAAGTCGCTGCGACCAAAACGTCGTTGCCGTCAGCTCCAGGACTGTAATGGCCATTCTTTCAAAGATACTATACTATACTCTCTATCACAGGGAAAATACATGCCCTTCTGTACGTTGAGTGGGGATTCCTTGACACATGCTCTTTTTTTGTGTTGTTTTTTTCTTTGAAGGCGTGTGACTTACCTATTAGTGTTTCTTATTCCCTCTTTTTTTTAACTTCTCGTTTTCAAGATTCTCGGATGCTCACAAACGTCATCTGGGTGTAAAATCACCGACTTGCCCCCCTACTGCGAAGAACTAAGCAAAGAATAATTGCTAAAAACCATTTCTAAAAAGTGATGATAATAATAGTAATAATAATATCAGTAAAGCCCCAAGTCGCCAGATCCGACAGACTTGAAACCTACATCAAGATGCTAATATCAGGTTTGCTTCGTGACTGCGCTTGCTCGTCCTACATTACGGCATCATTTTTCAAGAGACCAGGCCAGACTATGCAGTGCTACCACCGCACGTACTCGCACTGGACATGCCGTGCTGCGATTTGCAGGCACAGCAGTGCGGTTATGCAGGTGCATGACATGCATGACATAGATCTATGTTCCGATCACGTACCGTGGAGAAGATGGTTGGCTGCATTTCATTGCACGTCCAACTTCAAGTCGGAGTAGGGTCACGGGTCAGGAAGCCGGCGGGTTAGAGTCCATGATGCACATTGACGCACATGTATGCGCACACACATGCATACGCATGTAGTATGTAGTATGTAGATGCTTGCATGTATCGCAATCGCATCACTTCTTCATGCATCATCTACATATTTATCGACGTGTATGGGTGCTGAGTACACGCCAAGTCAATCAGCCCTCTTCTTAATGCATACACAGGTATGGGAGTTGGGCCAGTCAGACGAGCTTGTGAGGTCTAGGATGAGACATCAAATCGTTAGTCTCTTTCATTTTTTTTTTCCCTGATCCCCATCTCCTCTATGCTTATCCCCCCCGGCCTTTTCTATTCTTTTTTTCTTCAGATAATATTGCAGATAATATTTATACACCTCTACAGAAAACCACTTGTTTAAATATCCATAACATGTCATATTTTTTCTCTATATTTTAATAATAATTATGTCTTCACGACATCCAAATGACCTGTGTTTAGGGTGGAATTATATCAGAAGAAAGAGTACAACGTTAATATGACCTTGATTAGACAGGTCCCGTGTATGCATATATATATTAAAGATAATTCTTGTTTATTCCAGTTTTTCATTCCGTTACAAATCTCTCAATTAGAAGCAGATAAAGGTCCCTATCTAGTTCATAAACTGCACCCTACGCACTTGTGACAGAGCAAAGGAAAGAGAAAAAAACAAAACCGTGCATAATGGTTCATCGTATTCCAGACACGCAAACGCACTAGAAGAATTCGTCTTACTCAAGCCGTCTCTTGTTAAATAAAAGAAGAAGACAAAAAAAAAGCCCAACTCTCCGCTTGTCAAACCTGCAAAACTCACCCCTCTCATCCACCTCGCCATGATATTAGCCTCCATCGCAACGACCACCCCCTCACTTCCTCTCCTCATCACTACTCCTAGCAGCACTCTCGGTCCCCCGCCCGGCTCGCCCGGCTCGCCTCTTCAGCGACACCAACACAGTAGAGGCCACATACAGAGCAGAAATGACGGAGGCTACGACACAGTAGGCAACGAACAGGCCGCCAGCATTCGGCGCGGCCTGCAGTCCCAGTCCGCCGTTGACCATGCCGAGGATGATGAGCGCCCTGCCGTACCAGATGTGCGTGTGGCTGATGGGTCCGCGCTGCCGGTGCGTGACAAAGTGTTTGTGATGGAGCCAGCCCAGCACGGGCTGGAAGCTCATGAGGATACATAGGACGGTGCCGAGTCGGGTATGGGTATGGACGAAGAACTATGTCATGGATTAGAAAGAAGAGAAAAGAAAAGAAAAAAAAACGGGCAAAAAAAGGAATGGAAATGTACCATGTCAAACCGACTGGAAAAAACATAGCCGAGAGCAAAGCCGGTCCACATGAGCACGAAAAACATCATCTGCCAGCTCGCGTGGACGAACCACTTGCCCAGCCAAGGCATGAGCACAGAGCCCACGGGAAAGCCAAGCACGAAGACGAGCGACATGATGAGGCCGTGGGCGTGGATGATTCTCGAACTGTCGGATTGGTCGGGCTTCTTGACGACACCGCCGCCGGCGGGAGTTCCGGGCGCGGTTGCGTTCCCCGGACCATTGGCATCGCCATTGTCAATCATGCCGCTGTCGTTCAGAAAGGGGTTCTCGTCGGACGAAATGACAGCCCTGGAAAGGTCGACGGAAAAGCCATCATGCCCGTCGTGGTAGCCGATGCGGGCGGCCTCGCTCGTCGACGCAAGCGAGCTGCCGCTCTTCCAGGCAGAGATCCAGTTCGTCGGGCCTCGCCGGCTCATCCTGGCGCAGTCGCCGCCGCACCGCACATTGGCAACCATGTGGCCGTCCACGATGCCGGAGCCGGCGAGAAGCGCCGCCCCCTTTTGTGCTCTGTACTCGGGCATGGCGTGCCTGAGGCCGGCGCGGGTGCTGAGGGTGACGTTTCCGTTGCCGTTGTCGTAGACGACGAACATGTCGGAGCCGGCCATTTGTGTGCCGATGCCGATGCTGATCCATGAGTAGGACGTCGGCGCTCGGAGCTGGAAGTAGATGGATCCCGAGCCGGAACCGGGGGCCGCCTCGTCAGGGACGCCCCATTGGAAGCAGACTTCATTGTCAATAGAACAGTAGGATGCTGGAGCAGCAAGTGTCGTTGCTGCGTCTGTGAATTATCGTCGAGGAGGCGAAATAAAGAAGGAGAATATATGTCAGTCGATGATTTTTTTATTCCATTTATTCCTTTTTTTAATATTTTTTTTTAAAAAAATAGAGAAAAGCAGTATGTACTCAAGATGAAACCCACACCCGCCACGGCCGTCATGGCCCCTCGGATGGATGAGAACCTCATGGTCGGGTAAAGGAAAAAAAAAAGGTGCCCGTGTTCGACACGTCCCGTGGTATAGCGCTGTGAGGGAACTATCCAGAATATCGTGCCTATCGGGGCTTTAGTTCAGGAGAGGGGGACCCCGTTGAAGACAAGGAAAAAAGGAAAGGAAAAAAGGAAAGGAAAAAAGAAAAGAAAAAGGAAATGGAAATGGAAAGGGGAATGGGAGGAAGGGGCAGAAGGAATAGAAAAAGACGGGGGGGGGGGGGAACACGAGGGGAAAAGCCGGTGCTCCATGACTTATACTGTCCGCCGCGCGTACAATCAACCACACACGACGCTCCAGCCGAGAGTAGTCAAGGCCACAGGACGCAAACCCGAACGAGGTCAGAGACCAAGTGCAAGACATGGCACGGAGCCATGGAGTTGTTCCAGGCGGTCAATGGGACAATGTCGCCAAGCCCATCCAAGCGACGATATATTTGTAATAATAGTACATGCTGAATGACCAATGACTAAGACCACTGGACCGACGGCAATGTCGTAGGCAGTGTAGAATCCATCCCAAGCCCCCACGGTCGATAGTCGTTGGCCGTACGTGCGGTCTAGACAAGCATTACAGACAGAAGTACTATACATGCATAGGTTCAGATGCATGTGTATATGTGTGCGTGTGTTTATATGCGAATCATGTGTGTGGACAGGAATGGTGGCATGTGGGTATGGGTTACATGTACAAATATATACACATGTATGTGATGTGTATAATACCTATTATACATCATCTGCCTCCTGGGTAGGCAGATGATGCCTCTTTGTCCAAGCCAACTAGTTCCTGGCACCCGGTTCTGCACCTGCTACCCAGTCCTGGCACCCGTCTGGCCCCCGCCTGGCCCCCGCTTGGCACCCGTCTGGCCCCCATCTGACACCCACCTGGCACCCCCCCGAGGTAGATCTCCCGCGCGTATTCAATCCATGCGTGGGGTAGCGTCTGGTCGGAGCTTATGTACACATCTGCCGTGCGGCAAGTGGGCCGCCGACGAACCATCCACCCATTTAACCCGGGCGAATAGTTGAGTCTGGTCAGGCAAGATCGATGCATGATCAAGACAAAGTCCCTTTCTGTCCTTTCCATTTTGCATTCTTGTCCTTTCATTCTCTCTGCTCTGCTCTGCTCTACTCTGCTCTGCTCTGCTCTGCTCTGCTTTGCTCTACTCTGCTCTGCTCTCCCCTCCCCTCCCCTCCCCTCCCCTCCCCTCCTCCCCTCGGAGTCGGTCGTACTCACCGCCGTGCCAGGCCATGCCATGCCTGTTTCAGATGCGACACCTCGGTCTGTACTTCCATGCACCCATACACATGTACATACGGATAATGGGAGGATGGATGCACATACGGATGAATGGATAAATGGCTGGATGATAGGATGCACATATAGGCAGGCATGTCTATAAGCAAGCACATATCCGGCCCGCATGCATGGACTGGCGCAGCGCCCACCGCAGCCGACGACGGACAACGGACCTCGTTTGGTGAAATCACGATACCAGCAAGCCACCAAGTTGTCCGTCCAGCCAGAACAGACACGCATGGAGCCCTCGACGGACGCTTTGCTGCATCGATCCTCAGCTGCTTGCTTCCCTTTGCCGACTGTGGTTTCACAACTTGCCCCTCCTGCGCCTCCTGGGGTCCGTCCTGGCTCCTGGCTCCTGGCTCCCATTCGAGGACAACCTACCTGAATAGGTATTATACCCTCGCAGCAAAAGACGTCGAAACAAATAGCGATCAGGTCAAACATGGAGAAAGTACCCACCCTCCAGGTTTTGCCTACAGAGGTACCAAATCTAAGGTAGCATCCACATCGCGACATTCACGAGTCCCAATCCTCCTTTTTCTACCCTTTAGCTTTAACGTGAGTTTCGAATGAGGACCTTTTTTATTGTCATCGCGTTTGGTGTGTTCATTGAAACCCCTTTTTTATTTTTTTTATTTTTTATTTTTATTTTTTTTTAATCCCCCTTGTTCACATCTAACCTTGACCGGCCATGTGATTGAGTCTTTTTTTCTAGTCTGCACAAGATAAAACCACTATTCCGTAAACTACCCCCTTCAACGTCCATTGCTGCTGCGTCCTCAAGTACTCGTCCCGAGCACTCCGGTTTGCCAGCATGTGATGCATCAAATCCATCGCTCTCACAAAACCACCATGTTATCCACTGGTGACGAATCCTCCTTGGCGTCAACATCCTCGCCCTAAGCTGCCGCCTCTTGGCACAGGTTAACCATTTCGGTTCCGCACTTGAAACAATGCTAAACGAAAGCCGATCGGACCCATACATTTATCTACCTAGATAGGTATCATGTACCTAGATAGGTATCATGTACCTACATATGTACGACATACAGTACACCTATATGCATATGCTTTATATACAGCAGGCCCTAATCAATTCCGAACGTTTCTACGACAAAATTGTACGGCCGAGAGTACCTGGACTCACTTGCACATGAATGCATACCTGTCCGTACTCATCCGTTTCATTTTTTCGGCCTCTCATGTAAAACACAAAGCCCTCGTAGCACTTTGTACGACTGGTTCTAGAAAACACTGCACCCCACGCTATTTACCACTCGACGTCATCTCAATGCAAAAATACTGAGCTGAGCCACCCGGTCGAAAAATGCCAAGTAAAAGTCGCCATCCATCCTAGTCGCCGCATGCACCAAAACTTCCATCGGGATGCGAGCCTGTGCCCGGGCTTGGATGGACTCTAGACCCTGAACCCTGAACCCTGAACCCTGGACCCTGGACTCCTGTAGAGACACTCTCTTCAGCTAGCCATCATCTCCAATCACCAAGCCGCCCTGATGAAACTGGCACATCGACTTCTGTCGAAACTTCCAAAACACCTGTCCAAAAGAAATGCGGCTCTCCGAGTAAAACGTCGCCGCCCCTCTGCGTTTTCGAGAGCTGTCTTATCAGCTCATACTTGGCTCGGGACTGCAGACGGCATGTCTTGAGCGCGCCGAGGACGTCGCGCATCCCAGAGAGCTCATCCCGCCCCGGTATCTCCAACGCAGCCGGCATGACGGCCGCGCTCCACGCAATCTGATATATATAAGAGTCCCGTGGTGCACCGGCTTGGATTTGAGCTGGCGTCACAGGTCCGACGCCATCTCGAACGCCATGTTCAACCACCAACCGACGGTAGTCGCGCAGAGCCTCTGGTGCGTCATGATTCGCCGGTCCTACCCATACTTGGACGGAAAAGGCTTTGCCCTTCCAGCACCCATCATGTGTCACAAAGTGGGACTTCTCTCGCTTAGACCAGCATGAGTTGCCCGTCGTGTATGATGATGATGACGACGACGACAATCTGCTCTCTCCACCCAAGTCTCCTTCGGAAGTCAACAACTCCACGTCAACTGGAGACGTCGATGGCCTAGCAGATAATGGCTTATATTTCACTTGCTCTTTGTCAAAGAAACTAAAAATTTCGTCTCCGCCGCTCTCGGCATCCAGACTGAAGGATACGGAGGAGCCGTCTTCCATGATGTGATTGCTGTCGAATACAAGACGCAGGTGTCGCAGACCTCGAAACAGCTTAGGACTGCGACGTGTGGACTCGGTACGTGAGATATCTTGAATGGCGCGTTCTTGCGCGGAAAGCAGCGTCAGGAACCGTACGAGTTTAGATATTAACGGCCCTGACGAGAAGCGAGGCAAACACGTCAAGGTTAGCGAGTATAAGCGTGGATTCATGTCCGGGCAGAATGCTTGAGGAAACATCGTCTCAATGCGCTCTCGGATGATCGTCTCGGCTTGGAGACAACGAGCTTTGTAAGAAGCCCCATGCATATGAAGAGTGGGTATGTTGGTGACGACGGAATGATGGACCCGGAGAACACGCAAGTTTCGTGACATTGCTGGTCTAAAACAATGTGCTGCGCCGATGATACCATGGAGGTTGATATGAGGTGGCCAGAATTTGACATATTCGCCGACTGTCGGCAGAAAAGGCAATGAATCGCAAGCCAGATCCTCAATCTGACCATCCGAGATGTGTAGGAGCTTTTGAATGCCCACCGCAGATATTGCGTTGTGGGAGAGACGCAGGTGAGTCAATCCCACCGACTGTTGATATACTTGGTCCTGAGCTTGGATATCCTTCCATGCCAAGATTTCAATTGCAGCTTCCGCAGTGTCTTGTCGAATCATAGAGCTGCCCTCTGATCTCGACTGGGGATAGTCCTGTTCTGCCGAAGTTGATTGAGTTGTATATTGTGGAGCATCAACGTAGTACCTCTCGGGGTGTGAGAACGACCCGCTCAACTCTCCATCTTCCATGAAAAGGAACGGCCCATACAACTCACTGCCGCCGTCTCCAGACACTATTTTCCCTTGGATGAAGCTATTTGCTTGCGTGTACGCCGGCCGACTCGGGATACAACAATCTCTCATGAGCTGGATTGCGCTGTCTGTGATGTTGTTCTCACTTATATCTAAACTCCACAGTTGACGTCCGAAGTGATTGATCAGTTCAAAGCACTGATTATTCTGCAGTTCTCTTCCTCTGGCTTTTAGGATCCTCAAGGAAGGCAACGCCGTGGATTGAACCACTGAGAGAAGCGAGCCGGGCAGATATGAGATGTCCAAGAATACTACATTCTGCAGACTCGGTGTCGCAAAGAAGAGCCGAGGAATTTGATAGCGGCATTCTGACAAAGACAACACTCGGAGGTTACTAAATCGTTGGCACTCGTGGTGTCTGATCAGAAAACCAAGATCCAGGTCTCGATGCCCGTCAAGTAGAATGGCGTTGACGTTGGGCAAAAGGGCCAACGCTCGTTTGAAAGCGTTATTCAAGCTAGTATCTTGCTGGTCTGACAAAGATT
Organism: Claviceps maximensis; assembly: GCA_018360255.1. NCBI lineage: Eukaryota > Fungi > Ascomycota > Sordariomycetes > Hypocreales > Clavicipitaceae > Claviceps > Claviceps maximensis. The sequence continues at coordinate 20,477 of SRPZ01000305.1, forward strand.
CGTAGGCATCCTTTCCAAACTGCCTCGCGTCTAGTATTCGAATCAAGGCTCGAGATGAGGGGGAGAGGCGGTCGAGTTTGGTATACACGAAGTGTATCCACCACTTTAGATCTGCAGAACAAAGGAATTTTCGACGAAACGTTAAATCTAAACATCACCAAGCAAGATAATCGAGCAGTGCCTCTGTTGGCAGTGCCAGATGTCAACTACGCAACAACTGAGGTTCAGGTGTGGGCACTCACCATCTCCCGGATCAAGACCCGACAACCTCACTGCTTTTAACAAATCATTCCACAAAAGCGGAGAGAAGATGAGATTGAAGTGGCGATTTACTAAGCACAACGAATGATAATTTTTGAACTTGAAATATGGCGATATCAGTCGGACCCAGTCCCCGGCTTCCGTGGCTTCTCGGTAGGATGGCAAGGAGTCTGTGCATATGAGGGAATATCGTTGCATGGGCTAGGATGTCAGAGAAGCCAGTCTATTAATTCTGACTTGGAAATGAATCGGAGGAATTAGGTGGAATTCTTTGATACGGTGCTGGGAAAGAACACAGCCATGGTCAGCAAAGTCATCTCTTTCCAGAGTGCACGCACTGCGTTTGACTGAGATCTGTACGTCTCAGACAAAGTGCTGAATGCATCCCCGTGGTTGCTCAAACCATTTCTGTCTCGCAACGACAAAAGATAATAAAAAAGAAAGAAAGAAAGAAAGAAGGGAACGGGCAAGGTACACGAGCAGGCGAGGAAAGAAGGTCATGTGCGTAAGTGAGGCGATCGATAAATGAGGCGCGGACAGGCACAGCGTACATACAAGGGAAACAAAAAGTGGCTGCACTAACAATTTCTGGGTATTTATTTTTGAGGCGCAGAACGAACATCTGTTTGACGTTGAACCGGGATTCACGGCGCAGTTGACGTTTGGATATCTGTAATGTCTGGTTTGAAAGCAGGTGGGTCATGCAATACGACAACCAAAATAACTTGGAAAGGACCCATGATGGGTCCAAGCACAAGCCAGAGACTTTTCAGCGGGGTACCGAGATGCCGATGGACGGATAGTACCCACAATCTACCTGATTTATGGGTCCCATCCGTACGTTGTTCGAGTACGTCATGCAAGCAAGCCGAATGACTGGCATTTATGGGGGCAAGGCCAAGTAAGTGCTAGGGTGCCCAGGAACTTGGTGGGCAGGAACCACCCATCGATTCCCTAATGGTTGAGGGTGCTCCTCCGCGATCTGCACCGGCAGGAAGGAATACGCAGCATGGAGGCGCACCTCTGCACTGCGCCTGCGCCTACGCCTGCGCCTGCGCCGTAGGCTGCACACAAACTTTCGTCTTGAGAAAAACCACGTCGAGATGCTCGCCACTCGCCCCATTCACGGACTCGCGTTGCCCAAGAAGAAAAGAATTCGTTGGCTTTTTTTTTTCAACGCGAACTAATGCACTTCATCGCCGATTTACCTCTGTTTCTTGTGGCGCGCTTCGGACCTATTTTTTTTTTGGCGGTGCTTGGGCCTGTCGATCACACTCTACCAAGTCGTTGGAACCAGGGTTCTCGATTTGCACCCGCGACGCATGGGAATTTGAGGAAAACCCGGTTCTTTTAGCATGGAAAAGTCTAAAAAACAAAAAAAGAGGGGACTTTTTCCCTTTAAGCTTGCACTGGTGCTCACTAGACTTGGCCAAAATTGTCACATCTGGTCTGAGGCAATATGACAGGCGCCTTTCTCTCGTCGGTTCAGTCCCGAACTTGCAATTCCGTCTAGTCGGCCGGTGCCGACGAGTAAGCTGGCCCGATGCCCTATCCTCGAGGATGCTTGCATTCTGATTGCTTGATCGATATTGCAAGTCTATTTAAAGCATATACATATATACATACATACATACATATGCATGTACATATGTACATATCTCAAATTCCTGTGCTGGGCTGCGCAAGTTCGGTACCGGGGTTTGGACCCGCCTCCCAGAAGCTACACAAGTGCAATCCTCGAAACGGCGGCATGCAACCAGCAACGTAGTGAAATGGGATACAATGGGTCACATTCTAAATTTGGTCCACATCAAGCCATCGTTCATTAAAAGCACGCCCTGGATCTCTGACAAGCTGACTGAGCTAGCGGCCGACAGATTTCTGAAAAGTCATGCACAAGCCAGGACTGACGCCGCAAGCCAGGTTTGTTTCTTCCCGTCCCCACGGAGAAAGCGGCCGCGGATCGTGCGCCGCAAGTTCGTCCACGGCAAATTGGAAACTCAAGGGTTCCCCAGATTTGGACAGCCACCAACGGCAAAAAGCGGCGAAGTGCCCAAAGAGTATACTAGCTCGATGATCATGACGATGACGGATATCGCACCGAGATAACAATATTTCGAGAGTCTGGACAAAAAAAAGAAGAAAAAAAAGGGGGATTTTTTCGTATTATTTCTGGCTGCTGTGGTTGGGACAGTTGAGCGTCCTGCAAGCAAGTTTGACCTTCTGCAAGTCCAGCTATTGATTGATTGAAGATTCGCCGGCGACGCTCAGTAGCTAGCGCACTGGTGTGCATTCGCGACCAACGGACGATATGCTTCACTTGGCTTGAGCAAATTGAGGCACGAAGGCTCAAATGAACATCCAGGCGTTGCGGCCCCTCTCTCACAGCGGAGTGTCTTGCTTTCCCGCTGAGACGAGAAAACAAACAGCGAGAGAACAAAAGTAAGAAGCAAAAAAAGCATCATGTATTTTTCAAATTACGCGCCCTAAACATCATCACTGTGTAAATGCACGAGGCCCCACATATCAGCCAATCAGTCGACACACTTAACCACTCAAATTGAGGAACAGGGCAGAGCAATACGCAGAGACCCTGAATGCACGCAAAGAGAAAAAAAAGGGGGGAAACCGAAAAAAAAAAAAAAAAGAAGAAGAACATGCAAGAAAAAATAAGCCGGGCGAGTATGCGTCTCATTCATACACAAGCATAATAATTGGCATTTATTATTGTTTTTTCTCGGGTCGGATGATGTCTGACGAGAACTCTCAGCCAAACGCATCTTCCACTTGATCTTCATATAGTCACTAGTCAAAGTCAGTCACGCTCTGCCAACCAAGGTCGGCCAAGCAACAGCATCTGACGGTGAATATGGCGAGATGACGGTGATGGCTTGTCAAGTTGCCATTGCGGTATTTGCTTTCTCGCCCAAAAAAAAAAAAGGAAACATGCATACCCACAGAGCTGAGCTGGGCCAGCAATGGGCCCGGTTTGTCCCATTTGGATTCCTGTATCTTTTCCCATTCCGGGATTTCCCCGGCTCTGCATTGCATTCTTCACGGCGCTTTGGGCATGAGGCATGTCTGTGTCTGGTGCGAATAATACAAGCCGCTAGACTTGACAGAAACAAGCAAGTAACGCGAGCGACGCAACTTAGAGTAGGCCTACTTTTAATATTTTCACGAGTAGCATGAACCTACAAAGGTACTGTGCGAACCTGCTTTGCGTATCTAATTTAATTTGAAGGTTTGGAAGCTGTCGAGTCGGCTTGGGTCGAGCGAGTCTCAGAACGATAAGGCAACTCTGGCTGGCTGACCCCCAAAAGCTCCTTGAGTCAAGATGTAACGCGGGCCGTCTGCCACTCCACAGTCATTGGCCAAAACACGATCTTTCGCAGTTTATTCGTCTTGGAGTCCTTCCAGGCTGCAACGTCACCGGCAGCAAAAACTCGTCAAGAAGGAAAGCAAGACTAAGTGCGTTGGATTGGGGGGAAAAAAAAGCAAGAAAGGATTCCAAATCGAGTCAATTCGACGGCCTGCATCAAAGAGCCGCTGCACCAGGTGTGAGATATTCCGGGAAGCGGCAAGTCCAAAACAAAGAAGAAGAAGAAAAAGAAAAAGAAAAAAAAGCTGAATACGATGCGTTTGTACGCAATCTGCCTCACGCGGAGTTGAACAGCGCCGATGGAAAAATCGTACGAAGCAGCAAAGTCCGGGTTCCTTCCTCAGATCCAAGACATCAAAGTCCCCAAGTCCTGGGCTTTCCGCGGGCCCAACATGGTACACAACTGTCAGTGCTGTCAACTCTGGTTCTCTGGTTCTGGCAAGTACTTGCTTACCTGGAGAAGGGGTCAGCTGTGTCCTCGTAGTACTGTAGCTGAGTTTGGAGTGCCGGGGGGGGGGGGGGGGGGGGGCGGATAGCGAGTAGTAGTCCAACTAAAAAGTCAGCAGACCAGACGAGAAATGTGGTGAGCCAAGAAAAGCAACCTTGCGCGGGGGAGAAAAAATGAACAGCGCACCAAGAAGTAGTCTAGGTACGCATTCACAGCCAAGTCGGTACGTAGAAGACACTAAAAAAAAAAAAAAAAAAAAAAACCTGCTGCGCTGTACACTTTGCACGGTAGGATAAGTACACTCGGTCCCCTCGCCCCCCCCCCCTGTCTTAGCCTGGGGGCTCAGACTGAAACGGAACTCGTTCATGCATATGACGAATGAGAGCCTTGGCAGCCCACGGCACCGGGTCCACTGGGATAACATACCCCGTGAGTCCTTACCGTATGAATAAAACAATTCCAAACGTTGCGCATGTACGTTGGTAGTCGAGCCCAAAAAAAAAGGGCAAAAAAGCAAAGAAAAAAAGAAAAAAAGAAAAAAAGAAAAAAAAAAAAATCCATCGCACTTTCGGAGGTGGGCTGCGTCATTCGCTGGTGTGGCCGGTATGTGCGTGCCCAAGCATCCAACGCAGGCCAGTGACCACGTCGGGCGGGCAGATGAAAGTGAACGAGAGTGGCTGCGCTAATCGTACAAGGCTCAGCGGAGAGGTAAAGCGTAAAAAGAAAGGACACGAGAAATACGGAATGTTTGAACTGATTTTTTTTTCTTGCTTTTTATTATATATCTTGAATTGGTATCGGATAGTACGGATTATGTAGATTGCCCCTCCATACCTGCCTCGTAAATTACACACCACCTCTTATAGAACAATTGTTTCAATACCCGTCTGTATATCTGTATGTGTGTATGTATGTAATGGTACTCGTTGACCAGCAACACCCAGATTAAGTTGTTTCCCTCTTTTTTTTTTCCTTGTGGTTGGTATACCTCTTTTTGTTTCTTTCCTGCTCTCCTCTCCTTGCTGTCTCCAAGTGTGAATGACAATGGTACCTTCCTGCTTCACAAAGCCTCCGCCACTTTAAGTGGAATGGACCATTGTACACATTCATTTCCACTCAGCAGGACTTCTCTCGCGATAAAAAAAAAGAATATGCAGCCGTGACAATCAAAGCAAAAATATGTCCTCCTTGGATATCATACCAGGCTTGGTCCTCCTCTTGGAAGGAAAAAAAAAACCTGTACGCCAAAACATGTAACAAGAATCTGTAAAATGGACAGCTGAAGTGAGATAAAAAAAAGACAATTTGACAAAAGTTGCGAATAACAAGAACAATGACTGTGATGGATGATAATAATGATGCTCATGTCTCGGAAAGCCTGATTCAGAGCGGCAAGACAAGGTTGACGAAGAAGTGGGGGGGGAGGGTAAATCAGCTCGCCCAAAAGGAATTGCGTTTTGGTGATGCAACCTGGTTGGTGTGTCAATGCGATGCTGCAAGCCCGCCCATGACATGAGTCAGGGGTCCTTTCCTGGTTGTCAGACTGGGCCGAGCATCAGATCAGATCACGGCTTTTTTTCTCTTTTCCCCATTGTGGCGCCCCGATCCGCATTTGGAAAACATATGAGATGGTGTCTTGGTCACCAACCCACATATTCGACCCTAGCAGGCAAGCGTGCATCATCTGAACGCCAGGCACAGCCCATAGCAATGAGGAGAAAAGAGGCGACATCAGTACTCGCTGCCCCGCTTATCGTTGGTCTTGGACTTGGGTGGTGCTCTGCGCTTTCGGCTGCGCTCTTCTTGCTCAATGACAGGGACCGAGGCCGGAATGAATTCGACGCCACGGTTTCTGCTGTTGGGCCTTGCGTGCAGCTTTCGGTGGTTGTTGAGGTTGTCTTGTCTGTTAAACTGATCTTTTCCACAGAATTCGCATGAAAACCGGTTGGGGCCTTCGCCGTGGAAACTGTGAGGGGGAAACGTGTTAGCGCCTTGATGAAATGGGTGTGGTCAAGTTGTGTATGCATCAGATTCCCCATCAATACTCACGTTTGCTTGTGACGTTTCAAGTGTTCGTTGCGGCGGAAGGCCTTGTGGCAACCAGGATAGTCGCACTTGCACATGGCTCGACGGACCACATCAACACCGGTGCCGTCGGTCTTGGCTCCACCGACTTTGCGAGAATCGCGAATCTGCGCTCGTTGCAGTTCCGAAGACTTACGCTGAATCTCGTGGACCATCATTTTGCGTTGGGCACGGAAACGACCGGGAGAAGGAGGGTAATTGATGTGATAGTTCTCCAGGACAGACGGTGATTGTCTGCTCAGATCAAGGGTCTCCATGTCAATGGACCCAAGACCTTTCTGAGGAAAGAAGGAGATGGGACTGTCGTTTGAGCACCATGATGCCGACGACTCGGCCACGTCGGACCCTGAAAGGCTGTGTGTAGGAGTCATCATAAATGATGCTGGTCCCATTGATGCAGGAGAGATAGTGTACATGGGAAAGTTTCCCGAAGGAGTCATGGAACCAATAGACTGCCTTGAGGCCATGTTCATCTCAAGCATGTGGTCGTAATCGGGAGTAGCCAAGCCATCCGTCTTCCGCATGGAGGTCGAAGGAAGTGTCTCGTTGAAGGATAAATGCTCAGGTTCTGCCTTTACTGATGCACCAAACATGTACCTGGACATGGGGCAGGAGGGTGAAGTCAAATCTCCATGGTGAGGTCCGCCAAAAGATGCATAGGCACCGTCGAAGTCGAGTGTCAAGTCATTGGGCGTAGATCGTCGAGATGTGGGAGTGAAAGGCTCGTAGCCGGATGATGCTGAGGAAAAGCTAGTTCCTCTGGAGGAAGGAACAGACAAGGACTGGCTGCACATGCTGTAGCTGTCGTCCATCATGTCGAACCTGAAGTCCGACTCGAACTGCATGATGACGATGATGAGTTGTTTGTGGAGTGTTGTATTAGTTGGCTGAAGGGATTTAAAACGAAAGAAATCTCTTTTCGAGCTCTGTAAGTTGGCGGAGTAGGTCTAAGCAGAGATGCGTAGATGCTAGTCCGAACTGTTGAGCGAATTGAGCGAATTGGGTGCAGATGAACAAGAATAGCAAAAGTCAAGATAACGAAAGGACTGGAACAGGATAAGGAGTGAATCTGCTCAGGAATGTTTCCTCAATGAAAAGATGAAGGAAGCCCCTGGAAGATATACTGTCGAGAGGAATGAACCGCAGAGGAAGATATCGACCAGACTAAGACATTCCACAGTGCAGATCCTACCCCAGCAGATCGAGAGACGTTGTGGTGCTCGGAGAGACACAGCAAGAGACAAGATGGCGTAAATTGTAGGTGCAGGGAAAGAAGTGGATGGAGACGTGGTTCAAGGTCGACAGATCTCGATGAATTCTGCCGATCGGAGGAGTAATGAAGCGGGACTCTTCTCTAGGACTTAACAGTAGTGTAGAGCGATGTTTTAAAAATGCCATTTTTTTTTGTTTCAAGGTCCCTCAGACCCCACGGCTCACAGAATAATGGAACGACATCATGGGGAAAGGGATGCGAGGCCGGCAGTCCAGATGGAAAGCCTGCAAGCCAACTCGCCTGCAAAGTATATCCAGCTTACGACGTCGCTAGCTGGGACCATGGTGGGCGGACGCGGGCAGGTAGCGTCTGGTACGGTAGCCCAAAGGATGAAAAGAAAACAGGAGAAGAAGAAAGGAAGAAGAAAAAGAAAAGAGACGCAGCTTGTAGCTGTCCTGGGCGTGCCTGCATGGGCTGATGGGCCAAGCTGCTGGGATGGCGTCGTTGGAAAGCTAGCAAATGTGTGTCTGTGTCTGTGTGTGCAATGAATGTATGTACATACATGCAAGTGTGTGGAGTCGGGTGGACTAAAAAGGACGAAAGGGACTAAAAGGTCTAAAAGTTCCGGCCCACTCTACGCATCGCTTGGTTGAGAGGGGGTGGAGGAGGAGGGGGGGGGGGGGGGGGGGGGGGGGGGGGGGGGGGGGGGGGGGGGGGGGCGAGACTCAGACAAGAAAACTCCACCTTGGCAAGTCTCACCCCACTCAAGTCACGGTCCGCGCTTCGCGCCTTCGCGGTCCGCGCTTCACGCTTTCACGCTTTCACGCTCCAACGCTCCAACGCTTCACGCCGCTAGGCCACGCTTCCGCTGCTCAAACACCTGTCCTTCTATCCGAGGGCGCCATCATCCATGTCCACGGCCTGCCTACCTCGCTGATATCGGTTCGGGGTTGTTTTCTTTGTTTCCTTTAGACTGCACGCGCTACCGCTGGCGCTAGTCATCAACCACCACCAGTCACCAGACGTCTTTTTGGAGCAGCGTCGCAACTTTAGGCATGTTTATGAGCCCTAGTGTCAACTGTCCGTCATGATACTTAGCGTCCCACTCACTTGGTAATAGGCACCCGATACTTCTCGCGACTACATGGTCTGGATGTGGCAGGCAGGAGGCAGGCGAATGACAGGCGGTCGGTATGCGGACGGGAAGCGGACGGCAAGCCGACGGCAAGCTCTCCCATTGTTTCCTGACCTACATACATACATACAGTGACTCCAGGTAATCCCGAACATTTCGCCATATAATTTTGGTGTAAAAAGTTTCGGAATTACCTGAGGCCCACTGTACATATGTCTGGAGCTCGCTGCAAACCGGTCCGGCGTCCACCCTGTTAGTGACATTTCTTTCGAGAATGACCCTTACGAACCGTCAAAATGACACTCTTATTCCCTCGGCTGCTGTTCTCGCTATTGTCACCACTTTGACTAGTTGTGGTGTTCCTGAGCCAAATCTCCCGGAAGGTAGGTTCCCGTGACGCAAGCTAGACGCGAGAGGATAGAAAGTGACTAGACATTGGAAGAAGCAATCTATTCAGCAATCTATTCTTTTGGTCCCTGTGTGAGGGAGACTTCTTTATTTTTTGAGATGGGGGCGGACGCCTTGTGTCAGAGCTAGAAGCGCGACAGCGTCATCAGCCCCCTATGGCCTAGTCAATGATCAGCGATGTGGCTCATACACTTCGTATCGATTGTATACAATTTTGCCATCTCTAGGCAGGAAGGTAACATGACAAATATTCCACAGGTCATCACCAAGAAAAAAAAACGGTCTTGCTGTAAGTGGGCAATTGGTAAATTGCGGTTCAAAACATCGGAGTCTGGTGAGACAACCACATCACACCAAGAAGTCCCACATCGGACGTCAACTGTGGCCAAATGCGTTAGCCTTGCTACCAAAAATTGAGACCACACCAAAGGGAACTCCTTCTTTCTACCCCTCTATTAGCACTTATTGGTTTTTCGGGAGCGACACTAGGGAACTGGTGAGCTGTTAAACACACACGCGCGTGCCGCGCGCGCGTGTCCTCACGCAAATACTCATACATGATGATATACAAACGATATATGTATGTGTTGATGGTTTTCGACTTTTGCGGCGTGCCTGGCGTGCCTGAAAAAAAAAAAGGAAAAGCAAGAGGCTAGTAGTAGTCTGGTGCTTAAGTAGGTCTCACCCGCCAAAAGGGGCAATTCAGGAACAGTTTTCTACTCCAATATATCAGTTCTGGCAGGGTTTGATGTACTGATTTTTACTAAAGACGCACTTGCTCATGAGATGTGGCATTATGCATCTCATAGCTCGTGACCAAGCTACCGAGAGAAAAAATACCAAATCTCCCGTGAGTCGGAAATGGCTGTCCATCCCGAAGAAAACAATACTCGATCGTGGCGTAGTATCTCTGATAAAAAGTTGGACTAACGTCATTCCCAGACATGTTAATCTCCTGTCAGCTGCTTCATCATCACGTACAAGCAGCCGGATCGGTCCATCGCGACTTCACTTTGGAGTTTACAACTGCATAGTAAATTTGACATATCATATGTTTGGCTTCCCTCGAGGGAAGTCGTAGCGGCTTTACGGGGGGCGCGTGTCCCTCTTGAATTTACCTGCTCAAACGTCGAACAGCTTCAGACGAACAGCTGAGCTGAGCATGACAACTATTCCAAGTTGTTCCCGTAATACATGCTCCACGGTCTCTTGTCTAAGTTGGCAAATCGACCTTTTTTTTTTCTTCTTAAAAAAAAAGGACAACTTACACCAACAAATGGTTTGTAAAGACATATACTAATAATAACGACTTTTCTTAATTCACACACACATACTTGAGCACATACAAGATCCATTCCGTTCATTTCTGCCACCGATATTTACTGCAGCTGTTCTCAAACGTGGAGCAGTTTTTTGACATTGTACGTGATCTGGCTTCGCTGCGGGAGTGATGACGCGAGAAGAAGAGAGAAAGAGCTCAGCTCGAGATTTGCCGTCAGCTTTCGGGGTCTCTTATTCTCTTTTCTTTTTTCCACCCAATTGTTTCGAGATACAATTGTACCCACACCCGCCGGGTTGTCTATACTAGCGTTTTTAATAATTGCGCCCCCTCAACATGATAGCACGGAGCTCACCAGGTACCATTCACCCTTTTCTCGATCGATGCTCTTCCCGATTGTAGACCTTTAATTAAACAGTGACGCCGCGCACGAGCGGTTTTTCTTCTGTCAAAGGGGAAAAGAAAAAAAAAGAAAAGAAAAAAAAAGAAAGAAAGAAAGAAAGAAAAGAAAAGAAACAAGAAGTAGAGAAGAAAGATAAAATAAAATATATATAGAAAATCTTAAATTGAGGCTATGATGCTCGGGTCATGTCGTCATATGCAGAACCGTGGCGTGAAGTATGATCAGCCCGCGACTCTGCATGTCGGCGCTGACGTTGTTTGTCTTGGTATATTCTTCTGCAGCTCTTCTACGGTTGGAGATGTCGACGGACAGCTCTATGCTGCCCCTGGACAGACAGGGCGGGTGGCTTTATTGGATGTGTAACTGAACTCGATTTACTATTGTGTCACATGGCATCTTCTTATTGCCGTCCTGGGAGCTCTTGCGCAAGGCGACGAGACTGCTTATTCTGGAACAGTTACTTTGACTGTTCATCCGATTGGCTCCTCGGGTCTCGTATCAAGATATCCGGTATCAGGGACTGTTTAGTTTTAGTCTACGCGCAGCGTCGGGCTTTGGGAGCGTTGAATTCTATCGAGAAGCGCTTGGACTGTACTCGGAGCTCTCAGAGTCAGTCACTACAATCGCGAGCGGCCTACTGATCCGCCTGTCCAGGCAGGAAGAGTTGACGAGTTACTCGTTCTGATAAGGCGATGCTGGCAACGATATTGGCACGACCGGCCAGCATTCGACCTCCAGGCGGACAAGCCCATCGTTTTTTGAACCAGACAACGGTATTCCATATTCCGTACATAGATTACATATGCATGTTTGTACGTACATACAGTGGGATGACATGATGTATGTTGTATGTACATATGTATGTATGTATGTGTGTGTATGTACATGTGTGCGTACATATCCCTGGCTTTCCCCCAAGGTACGGCGCTGCAGCTAGTCCAGAAAAGGACCGGCGAAACACCATGGAGACGACCAGACCGGACAATTAAGGTCATCCCAAGCCCAACATGCCACCTTGCCGCTTTCCCACTCCTGGACCAGAACAGCTTCCCGCCAAACACGGAGCCCCTCGGCAGGGATGGGGACGACTGGATGGATGCGAGATCATCCGGGAATCTGGTCAACACGGGGTGGGCCCACGGCTGCCCCTTTGTGGAGTTGCTGTCGGGAGAAAAGAAGAGCGAGAATAGATGTGTGTGTGTATGTACTCTCCAAAAAAAAGAGGGTAAAAAAGAGGGTAAAAAAGAGGGTAAAAAAGAGGGTAAAAAAGAGGGTATAAAAGAGGGTCACAAAATCATAGCAGCATGGTGTCCAACGCCAAGGTACTAGACGTTGCCTGCGCATCATGTTTTCCCAGCGACGAGCCGACCTCTCGGCCGGTACGGTACGCCGCTGGCCCCTGCCCAAGCCAAGTGACGGGTCCATGTCCCAGGTCCCAGGTCCCAATTCCCAGCTCCCAGGTCCCAGGTCCAGGTCCCATCAAATAGCACATCCCTGGCTCCGGCGGCCGAATCTACGATCTGATCGTCCGGAACTATCAATGCCATGTGCACGGTCCTGTCGCCCGAAACGGAGACGGAATCTACAATATCGGATATCCTGTGGTGCCGCGGTTCATCATCTTCTTTGTGCTTTTTTTTTTCTTTTTTTTTTTACAAAAAAACGAATAATTATAATAGAACCCTTATTACTACATGAAAACAAAACATGAAAAAACATTCAAAAATGTCAAAAATGTCAAAAATGGCGCAATGCACTGACAGTTAGTGGCACCACGTATGGGCGATTTTACCTTTGACGATTTCCAATGGCCCGACTTGTACTGCCGAGAGAGATCTAGATATGCGAAAAAAAAAAGTGCTTGCCATGCGAGCCCCCAACGGGTCCAAAAAGAAAAAGAGGCTCTTTTCTTTTCTTTTTTTTACAACACCTAAAATAGAAAACACAAAATACTCGGCAAACTTTTACATGCAGGAAGCAATTTACATGTTTAGGTCTTGTCATGACAAGGTAGACTTCGCTACGTGAATAAAGTACCATGAAAGAATTAAAAACTACAAAACAAATAAATAAATAATCAGGAAGGAGGGGAAAATCTATTATTTTTGCTTCAGTTTACAAGGATTTAGGGATTTGCAGGTTCGTCAATGCGGAATGATGACAGCTCTCGCGTAGTTGTCAACAAGAAAGGCATCTTGTATTCCAACTCTTTAAGAAGAAGAAGGGACTAAAAAAAAAAAAAAAAAAAAAAAAAAAGAGCAAATCACAACCATGGTGTTGATGATAATAAATCTGGGCAATAGACGGAGTGCACTTCTCAGATTCTCGGCGAGGTTTAGTCGGCTTCCTGCCCTGCAAAGAGACTTTCTGACGACGACGGGAAACAAACTGAGCCGGTGACACGTGGTGAACTTCTGGGAAAAGAAGCCAGAGAAGGCCTAGACCCGGACACCACCGGTATAGACGAGCGATAGGAGGGAGACCTCAGGTCTCGGCCCTGTCTGCGTTCCATGTTCACGAGTAGGTAACCTGCTTACCTACCTTGAGGTGAGTGGCTTCTTATCTAGAGCCTGACAACAGGAAGAAAGTTTGCAAGTCGTTCACGGAATCGCGCTTGGCCACACTTGTAGCCACGGGACGGCGTGGGGAAACAAAAAAAAAAAACCAATCGACCGATCTAGGTTGTTGTGACACTGAGGACGGGGCTGGGCCTCGCGGCTTATCTGGTCGGAGGGGCAGGCAAGCTCCGGTATATCTTCCTACATGTACGGCGGATCATGGGTAATTCTGGATCTTTTTAGCCCGGAATTGTCTGTCGAAATGTTGGAGGCTATTTAGACTCACTATAGGTTTTTTTTTTTTTTTTTTTTTTTTTTTTTTTTTTTTTTTTTTTTTTTTTTTT